>JAODTR010022278.1:0-24199 GCA_025399935.1 Amblyopsis rosae
CTCTCTCTCTCTCTCTCTCTCTCTCTCTCTCTCACTCTCTATCTCCCTCTCTCTCTCTCTCTCTCTCTCTCTCATTTGCTCTTTGTGTATCTGTGCCAATCCAAATCACTTTGAAGTGCATATACAGTACAGGCTGTTGTCTTGGCCATAAAAAAAATGTTTTGACTAAAAATCGATGACGGGTTCCAGATTGAGTCCTCTAGGCGTGTGATGTCGGTGCAGTGGCAAAGTGTGTACCAAAAGAGCCACAGCACCGGGGGGGGGGGGGTTAATGAATCGACTCCGTATACTCACAACTGAGAGGGCTTCTCATCGACCACAAACAACAACATCCAACAACAGGTGGCAAAAGAGCCGTCATAATACCAGGACGACAGCATGCAGTCTCTACCCAGGGCTCTTACTGTTGAAGATGATGCTATGTTGATGGATGTTCCAGCCGTCTCAACAATACCGCAGCATTAGCTCCATACAGTATACGCTATATATAGGGTTCATATTAGCATTGCACGCTAACCAGACGATTAACTAGTAAACACAATTGAAAGTGCTAATATGGGCTACTCTGCCAACATAAATCTATACCTTGTTCTAACCATAACCCTAAGTGTATGCTTTGCTCAGAGCCGGCCCAAGCCTTAAAGGGGCCCTATAAGCAGAATTTGATTTGGTGGCCCCCCAAATCCTCCGCTGCACCGCCAAAATTATTCACTATTGTTGATGCTTGATCATTCGCACACCAACTGCAAATCTAATCTAAATCTAAATTATTATTAATGTTAGGGTTCTCAAGTCAAATGTAAAATAACCTGACTTTTCCATAACTTTCAATTTGATGTCCGTGTTAATGGGATAGGCAGAATGACACTACACAAGTTAACAATCAATGGTTAAATTAGGTTTTGTAAGGAGGGGAAATCTTCCTTGTCTGTGGGTCTCGCCCCAAAACATTTTGAGCGCCAAGTATTCATTTTCCTGCAGTCTGGTCAATTTCAAAGCATCAATTTGTGCCTTTTCTCTATCAAATTATGGCTACTTTTTTTTTTTTATGTAAAGGAAAACGATACATTTCAGGTGACAACATATAATGCAGTAAGGCTATCAGGCATTCTGTATTGCTTTCCAATCCTCTTGTAGATCAACTTTTTCCATGTACTATTATTATCCCTGTCGAGTCAAAAAAACAGACATGCTCGACTCTTCTGTTCTCTTCTGTGTCTTCTGTTTGGGGAAGTAACCTTCCTCAAGCACTTAAATTCACAGATATTGCATGACTTGACCCTAAACATGATATGATTCCTTGGCTGTCCATGACGGAATCGACTTTATTAAAATTCCATGAAATTACAACATTTCCATGACTAGTGGGAACCCTTAACTATTTATAGCTAAATGTGTTGCTTAAGTTACATCATACCAATGTCAGCGTATCATGTTTTTCATATTATAGTTTTTCATCTATAAAGGTAACTCACAACAGTAATCAGGAGTTCAATTGCACTAAAGCTAATTTTAGTGCAATAATAAAGTGGTAACAGCACAAGCTGTTATAGCCTACTGAACATAGTGTACTGAAAAATAATATAAACAAGTAGACAAATACTGTATTTTGTCATGCAACCATACCTTTACCTTGCTAGTTATTTGATATTGTTTTCTTTTAACTTTTCTGTGCCTCATAGTCCGTTTTTGTGGCATTGCTTTTTTTAAAGATGAATGTGAGTGATTAGCCACCAGCTCTGACAGAGGCAGAGGAATTGATTTAACAATGCTACAATACCAACCATGCCAATAACATAGCCCAATAGGCCTACTGCGTTTTTGATTGATTTACCAACCATTGACATTATCCATTCATCTATATTCATCGTCCAACTTACTCATTTAGGTCGCGGTCATTGACATAATTTAAAAAGAAAAGTCGTTTCGGCCCTGGCTTTGCACTATGATAGACTTACAATAGCCTAGAGTATATCTTCACCTAACCAGTTTTCCTAAACCTTAACCAAGAAATGTCACACCGTGTAATACAAATACATCCTATAGGCGACAATTACCTCAAGCACACAGGAGAATCTGTGGATTTTAAGAATGTATTACCCTATTACACAGAAGTTTTTAAGAAATGGTTGAGAACTAGCTAGTGCATTTTCTTGCTAAAGCTAGCATAACAACTTGCTACACCATTCATCCAGTCATCAACACAATACTGACGGGCAGTTTGAAAGGTTGTCACATTCAACAGCAATAAGAGAAAGATGCTTTAAAACAGGAGTTCCCAAACTTTTCCAAACAAAGTCGCCCCAAATTGCATTAGCTTCTTTCTGGCCAGGGCGCCCTTTTGCTTGTTTATGAAAACACGCTGACAATTCGACAAAATATACACAGTTGTCTGATTTTTAGCAGGTTAATGCAATAATACTTACTGTGCAATAATCTGTATTTCAAATATTTAATCATTCTATTAGATTCAATATATTCAATAAAATTATAACCTTTAACAAGCATTTGTTAGTTGAACAGCATTTAACTACATTATAGTAGTTTTTTACCTTTTTGCTTTGAGCCTTTTGCCGCTTATCTTCCCCCCAATTTTCTGAGCCCCTCCTCCGGGGCCCTATGGAAGCTAGGGGTAGGCGATATACTGCAACATTTGGTTTCGCTCCGATGCCAAATAATACAGGGCCATATTCACCAATATTAATACCAATATTGATACTTTCTATTATTAAGAGTGGCTTATGTACTTTCATGTAGGGGAGAGCAGTGCGTCATGATTTACAGGTGAATGCATCATCAACTGGCCGAATCTGAACACATTGTCATGACAACTAAATTACTTGCCGAAAGAAACCAAGGCATTACCAATCATAAAAGACAACGTGTGCTTATCCCAATCTTAACAGTTACCTCACTGGACTTTAATCAATGTATATTGTTTTCAGTGGATGGGAATCTGGTGAAATTACCACATTTCAACAACACGGGCTGCGGTTGATAGCTGCGGTCTCACGCACACGGGTTCAAACAAGAGGTTTAAAAAGCAATTGATTATGTAAGTGAACAAGAATGCTGGACGCAGAGTAAATTTTGATTAGGTGTCTTAATTCAAAACGAGACAATTAGACGGCTGCCGTTCTCAGGAGAGGAGAGAGAGTGAAGGAAGCATCCGGCTAATTTCGCAACTATTTACTTTTCTCTCTCTCTCTCTCTCTCTCTCTCTCTCTCTCTCTCTCTCTATCTATCTCTCTCTCTCGCTCCCTCTCTCTTGGCTGTTGCCAGACAAACAGCTGCCTTCCCTCTGGCCAGCCTCCAAATGGATGACTGAGGAGAGTGTGAATGGGTTTTTAATTTTGCTTGTTAATGGCAGACGGCCCCCTCAGTCCGGGGCGGGCTGCAGTGCTACTGGCAGATGGGACTGTCTTCCAAACATTGACATTAGCGGCCACACCCACTGACCCTCCCTCCAACAACCCCCATGTTAAAATATATAGTCTAGGCCTACGTCACACGTGGCGTTTTTAACATATTTATATAGTCAGCTATTGCAAGCTAGTAGCTTAGCTAATTGCTAATGCATACACCTTTCCTAAAAATCACCAAATATCTCCTCGCATTTTGCAAGCGTAGATAGTACTGTGCTGAGTTGAAAAAATGATCAGATATTTATACACAGCCCTAGCTCCGTAAATAGGAACGCAAAGTGGCGAACATCGCTCACCACAATGCCCTGTGCTTTGCTCTGTGGAGGGATATTGTTTTGATTTGAGCTTACGTTCTCGAGAATGATCTGACCCTCCCTTTAAATTTGTAAAAGTGAACTCCGTCGGTGACTTAATGGTTTGGTTTTTCATGAACGGACAGAAATATTATACCTTAGCTAATGAGCTTAGAGTGTCATTCACATTGTGTGACATCACAGCCACCTAATGGGTCTGACTGCTTGGTACAAAAATAAAAACGACTACACCATTGATTGTAGTTATATATTATATTTATATTATACCAAATCTTTTACATACTGGGGTTTAGCAAGCAACTTTAAGAAGGCCCATAGTGTGCAAATACATGCTTTTCCAGATGTAAGTACTGGGTAATTGTATTTAAGTGGTATACAGTGTATGTGGTAAATGTATTGCAGTCGATCAGCACACAGTATTGTTTAACTAAAACAAAATGGAAGAAAAACAAATAGGCTATTGTATTACATTTTTACATTTGACATTTTACTATAAACGTCACAACCATTTGTAAACAGCATATGAAGAGTTTTCATTAGATAGCAAATATGGGGATTATTTTAAACTGCCGCCATCTAAAAGTGAGCCATGAGCGAATATAGAAATGTTTCCAGGCATGATGTTGGTCTCCCAGTGGATTAGAAGTCATGGAGGTTTTCATTCAAGAGTCTCTAAGAAGGTAGTTGGCTAGTCGCACACTCTTTCCCTTTATGAATCAAAGGTTTGAAAGCTGCATTATACTGTGTGTAAGGGTGGTGACATTGAAGCCGTTGATACTGTCTCGAAAAGTTTGAGAACCACAAATCATGGTTGGCAGGGTAGGGAACTCATATTGTGCACAGTCTACATTTCTATTCTCTCTGTTGTGCCCATACACTCGTGACATTCCCGCCATTTGGTGAGAAAACATCTGAAAAAGCTTTAGTTGAGCGACCATGACTATACCTTCCGTACACAATTTTGTGTTTTGTTGCATTCACTGAACTGAAGCGCGCTAAAGTGAAGGACAAGTTTAAAACATAGAAGGCGCTGAATTGGACTGGAGTGCACTAGCGCTGTCTGGCAAATGTTTACCATTTGTCATGCAGACATAGAAATGACGTAGAGTTCTCGACCATAGCATAACAGTACGCTTTTGACTTAACAAGCACAAGCAAGATTCAGTTAAATAATGTGCCTCCCTGCTCCATTACTTCCCAAATCTGAGTCCCATCAAAGGGCTCTGTGAGGTTGTTGTTTTTACCACTTGAAACAAAAAGTAAGAGGTTGACTTGCTCCTGTAACAGACAATAGTGTTATATTGAAAAAATAACAAATGTATTGGCGTTAAAATGTGTTAATGCCCTTGCATGCAGTAAGAAGTCATCAGTAGCCTTTATAACAAACCCACACACTTGTTTTGAGTTAAACCGGTTGATAAAACATCTGATCTGAACAGGTGCAACATAACTGGCACCTTAAACTAAACAAGGCACCATAGAAGACATCTTTCGGCAAGACAGCTGCTCACAGCCAACTGCAAAAATACCTTTACTCTTTCCACTTGACATTGACACTGACTCTCTGTCCACAATACCCATCAGTGTAAAATGGAAACCATTAATGAGTCTCAAAGTGAGCTAATGAATAGTGCTTGGGAATATGCTCTGCACGTCAGGCCTCATCGTTCAAAAATGATGAAGCAACACTGACATACATAACTGATAACAGCAAACGCAAGAAGGCACCGACACGGTTCAAATATTATTTAATTTAAAGTTTTAGAAAACAAACAGTCCTCAGTCATTTAACAGCTCAGGTTTCCGCACCACGCACACAGACAGAAATGCCTGTGTGCACACACACACACACACGCACACACATACATATTCTAGCCTCAAACCATATGACAGTAAACTTTAAATTGAATTAGCTGGTTGCAATGAAGGTAACAATTTAGGCCTAATTGCATGAATGTACCTTTGCATTTAATATATTTGTTGTGTGCTGCAAAATAACAATTAAAATATTGAGATAACCTAATACTGAAACTAAGCCTGCTGTGGATGTTCAAACAGACCAGATGACAAAATACATTGCCTGCGTAAGCACAGAACACCAAAATGCTTCATCCACCAAAACTGTAACACACTAATTAGGCTGGATGTTGACTCAGCACATATCTCACAGATCCATTAGAACAGTAATAGGAGAAACTAATGCAAGATTCACCACACAAGAAAATATGACATTTAGAGAGCAAACGGCAACACAGGGGCAGAAATATTGGATTCCTTGAGGGTACAAGAGACACATATTAAAGATGACAGTGAATGTGGCTACCAAATAAACTCACTGACAACTGTGTTGGTATAAAAGCCCCAAAATGAAATCCTGTAGCAGCCACTCAATGAATGGTGTCATTCATCCTAAGTGAGATGGATGGCAGAAGGCTAGTTCATTTGAATAGCTTGCGATTTACTGCCTGCAATATGATTTTTAACGGTCTCCTCGGTAGCTTATAACCAGGGGTTGTGTTTTCCCTGCAACACATTGTGACTGATCCGGGAGGGGATACACAACTTCTAACATAGTGACAACCTCAGTCACAGGGATTCTAGGTGAAAAGCCGTGGTGCAACGACACACAACATAACAATAGAGAAGTGGTGACAGCCAGCTAGACACAATAACATAGGTGAAGATTTTTCTCAAAGCACTTCCTGGAAGATGAATGGTATTTATGATGGTTTGCGTGCTTAGGCCTATTGAAATTGAGGTGTTATGTAGCTTACATTTGCCCAAAAAGCCTAATTTACAGTAGAGCCTACTGTTACATGTGGTAAACTGCATCTCCCAAAAGATGCATACAAATTAGAGTAATATTAAATGCACATCTTTTTATCAAATGTAAACTAGCACACACATGTTTTACAAAAGCCCTACATTAGATACTATGTTTGTTGCTCTAAGTGAATTTGTCATTTGTCATTTTCAGCTTTGCCAGTGTTTTGGCCCCAAACTGTTTTTGTAGAGGCTTAAAAAGTCGTTATTCATCTTTGGAATTTGGCTTGACACATTACTGCTGATTGATTCAAGCATCTGTAGGCTATTAGCAGACAGACAGTTACAAACTGGGATTTTCAAAAGCAGTTTGGTGTAGAAAATATATAATTAACATATAGAGAATTAACCAAATGTAGGATTTGTGGGCCCGGTATTAACAGACTATGTAAACGTCAGTAAGGCACCAAAAGGAAACATGAAGGACTCCGGTCAGACCACGAGAGACAGCAGACGTGGCACGCCCTCTTGTGGATGGTCTTCAACATCACAGAACACATCTTCAGTCCATTAGTTGTACTGTATTAAGCCCTACACAAATTTAAGTACGCTATCAAATAGTTTAGGTATCTAATTAATATAGACAACTCTCTAATTAGATCGTTTGTGATTGATGATGGTGTGCCGTTTGACAGTTATTCAGTATGTAATCTTGCACTGCACATAACAGAGAATCACGAAAGCAGGAATTGTGAACATTTTTTATTTATTTTTATTAATCTCCTTAAAAATAAATTTAAATGTTTAACAGGTGCGTCAATCAGTCTACAAACCTGACACCACCTCACCTAGAATCTCACGAGTGCGATCCCATATTCACATCCACATTTGCAGCTCAACGCCATGTACTGTAGGCTATCCTCTCCACTTTGAATGTGCTCGTACACTAACCTTCCAGCAGGGGGCAGAGTTGCATTAGCATACAGTATGTCGCCGCTCTATTTTCCTCCCATGCTATGCAAACTCCTCGCCCCCTTTCCTCCCTTTCGTTTTCTTAACTCTGATTGGTTCCAGACGTGCCACTGAGCTCTTCTTGCTGACTCAACATTCCACAGCTGGTAGTGCGCGTTCACACACACGCACACGTCTTTAGACCCCCTTCCCCAAATCTCAGTCCAACTCAAATGTGTAAAACAGAAAAAAGAAGGGGAAAACATCTGGGCTGTTCTTCTCACAATAGCTCAGCGAAGCACCGAGAACCCCAGAGACTGAAACGACCCCAAAGCATTCCTCCAAACAGCCGCTCCGATATCTAACTGAACGATTATGAATTTCTGATGGGACAAATCTAGTTTTATGCCTTTACTAATCCAGCAATTCCGCGCAACACGTAAACATCTGGAATGTGTGAAAAGCCGAACACATTTCTTGAACATTCTATGGTTCTTGTTCGGCATGAAGTTTAGGATAAGTTTGTCTTTCTCAGGGCAACGACAAGTTCTTATACAATATTTGTACTGGTCAAAGAGGCCAAACACTGTGAAAAAGGCGTCAGGGAAAAAAACACCAAAACGTACCGCAGTAATAATGCATAGACAGAATAGACCAAACAGAGTATGACTAACGCGTGCTAAAATGTCCTAGTACAAACAGTCCCTTACATATGCCGTGTCAGCTCCAGGTGCTTTAAGAAAACAGCACTGAAAACACCGAAACTATAGAAGCAACATATTATTCATGATTCCCAACAGTGAAACAGCTAAAAAAAACAACAAAAAAAAAAACAATAGAAATCCCAATACATACAGCGAACAATTGAAGGCAAAATATATGACTGATGAAAATTTCAAATAAACAATAAAGGAAAACAGACAAGTTGCAAGTCTTTCAATTGTCTTGTCATTCGATCCAAGGCTTATTTTGCACAATTTAAATTATCATTGCCACACTTGCCATTGTAGCCGTTGGCTGTTTTGAGGTCACTGTAACTGTAAACGGTTGCATAGTGCCTCCAACGCATTCACATTGGCACTGCATCCTCTGCCTGCTTGTACAGCTGGCACTGACATGTCAGATCAGCGAGGGGGAGGCAGATTCACCATAGCAACAATATGCATCGTTATCATCATCAGTTCTCTAAAGCAACACAAAACTCAATACAAACCAAATCAGAAGTGTACAAACAGAATGCCACAAGTTCAGGTAAATACTGTCATGGTAAAAGCATTTTTTTGAAACAGATACTGTTTTTTAAAACGACAGACTCATTATAATTAAAAGTGGTGTTAGCAATTGCGAGCCAATACATCTTTTGTAAAATTTAGAGAGTACCTTCATGGCCAGATGTCCGTTCTGTGTGTGCACTGAAAAAAGAAGCAGGTGTCTGCACAGCCTGGCTCTGACGGAGCAACGTATCTATGGGAGGTGTCTTTGTTTTGATTTAGTTCCGATAAAAACAATCTCTCTCCAGAATCCCTGACTCCACCTTTAATTGATTTGTTGTTTTGTTTGTGAGTTTCATTTGTAACTACTTAGCAAACAGCATATTCTTTTTTTTAAATACATGAAAAACTTTTGGCTTCATGGCAAAAAGCTGAACTTATTTTGTAACACGGGTCTCGCAAAATCCAACTATTCTAACTGCATGGAACAAGAATATCCCGACGCAGCTAACCTTCCACAGTTCTGTGAACCCCTTCAGGAGAAGGCTGTCTAAACAGTGGATATTATTCTAAACAGAAAATGAAAGCTCTCTCAAAACAAAAGGTTTTGTGAGAAAGCAGATTCATACAAAGTTCAGATGGACATCTGCTGTGCTCTACACAGCCTTCTATTACAAAACCTTATTTTGTTTTTTCTCCAAACAAAGGGACAAGAAATAAAAACACAAATGTCACAATCACAATCACAATCTCAGTCCGCACACAGAAACCTTCCTCCCTTTCCCTCGAACCAGGGCCCAGTTCAGTCCAGGGGTCGGTCCAGGGTCAAGCCGGGGTCAGTCCGGGGGTCAGGAGGCCAGGGTTGCCGGTGCTACTCCGGCTGTTCGTTCAGCTCCATGTCCGATACCAAGATGTTCTTCTCCGTCTGCTCGGCGGGGGCGGAGCTGGTGCGGCTGTAGCGGGCCCCCTCGTAGGACCCCCCGGTGCCCGCAGCCCGCCGGCGGTACAGGTAGACCAGCCCAGCCACCAAGACCACCAGAACCAGGGCGCTCACGACCATGATGATCAGAGTGGGCAGGTGGTCTGCGTCCGCTGGTGAAGGAGACTGTGTTATTCAGCGTAAAAGACCCCCACTACCCCCACAGGTGGTTGAAGTATGTATGCCATGGCATATACAAATATAGATCGTAACGTTTAAATATTATGGCAATTATTATTATATAAATATAATTATTATTTAATGGCATATACAAATATAGATCGTAACGTTTAAATATTATGGCAATTATTATTATATAAATATAATAATTATTTAATGGCATATACAAATATAGATCGTAACGTATAAATATTATGGCAATTATTATTATATAAATATAATAATTATTTAATGGCATATACACATATAGATTGTAACATTTAAATATTATGGCAATTATTATTATATAAATATAATTATTATTTAATGGCATATACACATATATATTGTAACGTTTAAACAGTATGGAAGTATTATTATATAAATATAATAATTATTTAATGGCATATACACATATAGATTGTAACGTTTAAATATTATGGCAATTATTATTATATAAATATAATTATTATTTAATGGCATATACACATATAGATCGTAACGTTTAAATATTATGGAAGTATTAATTTTATAAATATAATAATTATTTAATTGCATATACACATATATATTGTAACATTTAAATATTATGGCAAGCATTATATAAATATAATTATTTAATGGCATATACAAATATAGATTGTAACATTTAAATATGATGGCAATTATTATATAAATAGTAATTTAATAGGCTACAGTGCAAAAATGCAGGTGCAAAAACTTTAGCTATGAACATGCTTATGCTTAAAACAAGCACATTTGGCTGCCATCAAGTAAGCTGTAAGTGGAATTAACTTGATAAGATTTCTTAAAACAAGTCCAACAAGATTTAAACTCTAAAAACAAGATTAGCAGACTGAGTTAGATATGTAGGTTTTGCTGTGAAATACATCAGTCAAAGTGACGACAAACAAATAATTATGGCTAAAATATGCTATTTTTAATTGTGTGTAATTTTATTTTATTTCTGGAAATCATCTTGCGACCCCAACTCTGCATCTCGTGACCCACGATTTAGGATTAATTTAGTGGATGCTTGTATCCAGTGACTTAACAGTGAGTAGTATTTGTATTAACTATGTTATGAGGAGGAGGAGGTAGCCTCATTCATCAGTGAGTTGACTGACCCTAAGCCCCGCCCCTTTCACATGCCCAACCTTGTTACTGTAACCAGGTTGGACCAGAGCCATGTAAATAACAGAGTTACGCCAACATGGTTCATGGAGAAGCAAAACCTGCCGCAAAATATAATATAGTTCCAGGAAGTGCTTTGTGGGCAATTTGAAAATATATATACAGTATATACAGATATATAAAATGTTTTGGTAATTAGTAGTCAATAAATGCACCGATTTACATTTAATATAGAATTGATAGTGTACTTTTAGTATTAGTAGGCTAACTTCCGGGAACTATTTTGAGGCTCTGTTGCTGTGAAAAAACGGTCCATTGGAGTGAATGGAGATGACGAAACTCTCTCTTTACATGGCTCTGGATTGGACAAGACAGCATAGTAGTCTATAGCAGAAAACAGACAGTTGAAGGGAGGTTTTGTTCAGATTCAAGAAATGCTCAACTGTTATTGGAGGACATGCAAAAAGAGGCGGGGCTTTTGCCAATTTGGGCTTTTGCCAACTTGGCTTCCCTGTGAAAGGAGTATCGTTAGCTAAAGCTGTTTTGGGGCTTGATGAAACGTTTTCTTCCAACTAAAGAACCAAATGGGGTGTCTGTCTAATCCTACAGTTATTATTCAGAGTGTTGCACTGTAGCTTCTGATACTTACACGTCACAGGTAAAGGGTCAGCATCTGCAAAAGAACAAAAGGTCATTTATAACCAAACCCTGTGTTGTTGGACAGTGCTACGTACTTGATGGCACCATAATTTCAGTTGGTGGAACTGAGTGCGTGCATGTGCACGTGTGTGTGCACGTGTGTTTGTGTTTGTGTGTGTGTGTACCTGTGTGTTTTTAGTTTGTGTGCATGTACTGTATATACTGTACTATAAGTGAGTGTGTGTGTGTGTGTGTGTGTGCGCGTGTGTACGTACTGCGCGACCGCTTGCAGATGACCCCGTGCGTGCGGTTCCTGCAGGAGCCGGGCTTCCAAAGGCCCGTGTTGCTCTGGATCCAGAAGCAGGAGTTGGCTGACAGCATGCCGAGCACCGTGTCCTGGGCCCCCCAGTTGGAGTAGGACACCTCTGTGTCCCCGTCCCACATCAGACTGTTGCCTGCAACCATGCACCGTGTGTATAAATGGATGTATATACATGGACAAACCCTCCGTGACGTCACCCATAGCTTTTACATTAATATATTACTTTCACTACCCTGCCTCGCCCCTGCCAAAGAATTACAGACAACCCATGTAGCCAGCTCATCTTAGAATTGAATCCTCTTTATTGGAACAATAATGAACCTTAGGAGTCAACAATAAGCCAAAGTGAAAACATTGCAGCCTCTCAAACCAGATGATTGACAGATTCTAATGTGCGGGGCGAAGCTTCTAAGGGAGCACCCTATGGCATCGAAAGAAGAGGTGTCTTTGAGTGTGAATATAGCAAGCATTCTGGTACTATATCTTTGATCTGTTGTCGATAGAGCCTTCAATAAGATATAGGTACCCATGTGAAGTAACATACAGTAGCAGCAAATAGCTGTCACAGTGATGGATAGCACAGGGCGTTGTGTAGGTCAAGGTCAGTACCTTTCAAGGTCAGACCCAGCCACGCTCCGTGCGCCTGCTCTGAGTAACTCTGGATGTGCTCCCACACAAACCCGTTCTCCGTCTCGTCCAGCACCGACAAGAGCTCAGCTCCCACTAGCAGAAGGGGAACAGGGCAGGGGGACATTTACTGGAAAGTGAAACTGCACCCTAAATTGTTTTTTTTTTGAGCTGTAAACTAAAATGTAAGACTGCACCGTGATGAGACACATAACAGCGCCCCATTGTTATCAAAATCAAGATTTTATGGTCTGAAAACGTCTCTGTGTCATATCTGTAAAAAAAATCGCCTCAAGACTTGGCTGGTACTTTTGGTCTGCTCATGCGTCATCAATTGAAATTTAAGTGAAATTAAATTGAGTCAAATTAAATTAAGTGAAATGAAATTGAGTCAGGCTCAGGGCTTGGGTGCAGTTACACTTCTAGAGGAAGAGCAAATCGACGGAAAGGGAATTGACCACAGAGGGAGTTGTATTCACAGTATGCTCAATGAAAAGAGTCTAAACATAGGCATATTGACCTACTGCGTCAGTTGGTGTCTGTTGAGCAGTTAAAAGGGTTTCGCTTAGCTCTTGCCTTCCACTACTGTTGTCTAGATTTAATCACCGGGGGATTCTGCCTTTGCTATGCCAAGTCTGCTTACGTGGGTCGGAACATCAAATAACTCACCTGTGCCACAGTTGGGGTACATAATAAATTTGCTAACATTTGCTGTCGCTATGCTAGATTCGCTGCATCGTTTTGTGAATACATCGTAACAAAGTCAAAAGGTGACGGTTGGTGTTTGGCTTTGTTGCCACAAGCGACAAAGCCATGTTACAGGAGGGTGGAAGCCAGGCAAGTTTTGTCATTCCAAAATACACACACAAACACACACACAACCAATGGAATTGAATGACCGTTTCCAGTTAATTAAATCACATGGCCTCTAGAGACTGGCTGGTGTGATAGGACGCACGCTTTCCATTCCACGGCTCTCGCTCTGACCCTGCTATTGCAGGGGAGGGGTCAATACTGTGTTTGCACGTGTGTGTGCATGTGTGCGAGTCACAGACAGAGGAGACATGTTCCCGGGCTTAGCCTCATGAGTCGTCACACCATGCAGACTTCGTACGACGCACGCTTGATGTGGCAATCTAGGGGGAAAACCGTAAGCGAGCCACTGACTGTCCTGGTCATTTTCTACAAGGTCGACTAACGCTGGTGCATTGAGTTGATGGCGAGATCAGCACGGTCTCACGGGGCTAGCCCCCTGCTTGCCCCGCCGGTCATCCCTTACTCCTCCTGCAGGTGGCGCTGGCGTCCTGTTGCAGCCGCAGGCTCTGCAGGTTGAAGGCGTAGCAGTTGTTCCTGAAGGGCACCCACGACCAGGCACCCACGGCGTGGGGGCACTCCCCGGGGTAGATCCACCGGTGGGCCACTGGCTCCTCTGGAGGGGGGACAGGAATCAAGCGGTTCAAGGCTTAAGTACGCATTCAGCAAAGCCCTTGTAGGCAAGTCTGGCCACTCGGCAGCCATCTTTGAAACACCTCCGGGCAGTTATTAGAGAGACCGTATCTAAATCAATAGGGGAAGAGCCATAACTGCACATTCAATGGTCACCAAAAAGCCATTTTCCCCACACGTTACTTCTACTGAGTCCTACTAAGATTGTAGTTATGAGGGCAACAAGTGACCCATTGATTCCCAGTGCATTACAGTAATCCAACCGAGTGGCTACAAAGGCGTGGATTACAGTCTCAAAGTGCTTCCTTGGAATAAGTGACTTTATTTTGTCCAGTTGCCGTAATTGAAAAAAGCTTGATTAAACAACAGCCCTAATCTGTAAATGCTCATCCCTAAATTTGTGACGGTTGGCTTGGAGTATTGAGCCAAGGAAGCCAGATCAACAACGGGGGTCCCAATTTTGCCACCAAAAACCATTACTTCAGCTTTACTTGCATAAAACCTAATGAGTTCAAAGCCATCCTCGCCTTGATGTCGTCAAGACCCCCCGAGTAATGACCAGACAACATCTCTGACTTTATATTAGTGACATGCAATTATTAGATTACATTTGTAGATGAATGGTTTCCATTGGCAGCCAGCTCATTAACTGCTATGTAGGTGTGAACATTACAAGGTCAAACAGCAATGGAGGGGTCAGAGGTCATGATATGCTGTGCTTTCAATAGATCACACACACACACACACACACACAAACATTTTACCACTAATCTTGCAGATGGCAGCTTCCAGTTTGGCATCACAAGGAGTTATAGTCCACTGGCCACCGGTGGTCATGTGACCACACCCCGCCATCTGCTTGGGCTCTTCGTCTCCCCAGTTAGAGTACCCCACGTCGTCTTCACCCAGCCACGTGAAGCTCCGCCCCTGACACAAAATGGAGTGCAATCTAAGAGCAGCTGTGAATAGTTTGTTAAAATAACTGTGTATGGCCTTGTCTGTCACTAGATGGCGCACTAGCATCTCAGACCGAAACTATCTATTCGTGGGACACGCGCACACACACACACACACACATAGAAAATAGTTGCTGCTATGTTAATATTTGAAATAGTAAATATATTTACAATGCAACAACAACTGTCTTTCATATAACCATGTAAAGATATAGTGGAGTCCTGAGCAGAGAACGACATCACACTCCCTGTGCGTGTGTGTGTTGTAATTCCAGCTCCCTCGGCCCTTTGTTATCATGGCCGGCTGCGCATGTGCGCGCGTGCGTGTGTGCGTGTGCGTGTGCGTGTGTGTGTGAGAGAGAGAGAGCGCAAGCGTGTGTGGCCCAAGCAAGCATTCGTTTTGGTCTGAGACGCCCAGGGCAGCTCTGCTCTAGCCTGCCATCTAGTGGCAGAAATAAGTATAACAGATCGGATATAACGGCAGACGTCCCTCCTCCGGCTCACCCCAAAGTTGTGGAGCGCCACCCAGGCGGGCCGTCGCAGGCTGCCGATCAGCAGGGTCAGGTGGGCCTGCTGGTAGGGGTCCCGTATGGCCACCAGGCTCCCGTTCAGGGACTCGCACACGTGCAGCGCCCCCTTCCAGTCCAGGCGCCTCTGCACCAGCCGGTACGTGGCCCCGCCCAGCTCCAGCGGGCCCGACAGAGAGGAGGGAAGGAGGGCAGGGGCCGGGGGAAGACCCGGGTCTGGTGGGGGAGGAAGGGGTGGGGTGTGGGGGGTGTGGGGGGAGAACAAGCAATGAGGAACGCACTTCAACGTCACCGGAGGACTGCGTTGGGATTGGGGTCCCCACAAGACCCACCCAACACGACACCTTGCGGGCGCAGACTCATTGATTAACATGGGAGCGGATCCAAAGCAGAAACGCTCCACGCTTCAGCTCTGTGTGCAGTGTGCAACGGCGTTTACACTGTTAGTCTCGCAGAGACCAGCCTTTACTGGTGTTTATGAAGTCTGCGATACAGCGCTAGGTAACTGAGTCACGGCCCGCCTACTTGACAGGTACAACAGCCAACTAATGCACATTACTCAATGACCAAATCAGGCGTTAAACTTCTGCTTGTTGGGAAACTTGTACATTTGTTTAGTAGATAGGTCATGGTTACTGTTTAAAATAAATGGAAAGACTGAAAATGATCAATAAAGCACTAGTGTCGCACTGGCACTACAGTGATGAGTCTAGTGAGTCAAACAGCCAATGAATGCAGCTTGTTTGAAACTTGTACCTTTATGTTGTTAGAACTAATTGCTGATATACTACTAGTATAAACCCTCTGGGCTCCAATGGTGTGGGTTTCATAACTTGTTAGCCCATGTCGCCGCACCTTGTTTCCTTTGACACAAAAGGCCGTGTTTCTCCATCTCACAGGCACGGGATGCCCACATGCCAACGTTCTTCTCCGGGTTCCCGTGAATCATCACTACACAGTTGCCCTGGAAGCAGACAGAGATGACCTCACCACAGGACAATATTTTGACATGAACTCCCTACTGCCTACTACTGGCTAACACGGTTGGTTAACATGGCTGGCTAACACGGCTGGCTAACACAGTTAGCAACACGGTTCACGGTTAGCTAACACGGTTAGCCAACCAGATACAGAAACAGAATCAGTAGGATAAAAACACCCACACTAAAAACTGTAAACTGTATATATGTCTCCTGTAAACAGTATATTGTATATTTGTCTCTTGTATATAGTTAACTGTATATCTGTCTCCTGTATATGTTTACTGTATATCTGTCTCTTGTATACAGTAAACTGTATATACGTCTCCTGTATATATAGTATACTGTATATCTGTCTCCTGTATATGTTTACTGTATATCTGTCTCTTGTATACAGTAAACTGTATATACGTCTCCTGTATATATAGTATACTGTATATCTGTCTCCTGTATATGTTTACTGTATATATGTCTCCTGTATATACAGTATACTGTATAGCTGTATCTTGTATACAGTAAACTGTATATCTGTCTCCTGTATACAAAATACTGTATATCTGTCTCCTGTATAGAGTATACTGTATATCTGTATCTTGTATACAGTACATTGTATATCTGTTTCTTGTATATAGTAAACTGTATATCTCTCCTGTATACAATATACTGTATATCTGTCTCCTGTATATACAGTATACTGTATATCTGTATCTTGTATATAGTAAACTGTATATCTGTCTCCTGTATATCTGTATCTTGTATACAGTATACTGTATATCTGTAGTGTCTCTGGTACCGGTTTCTTGTTGTGGAACGGGCCGCTGTTGTCCATGGGTTCTCCGGGGGCCCAGTTGGTGTAGCTGAGCAGGCCGGGCTGGGCCCACTGGAAGTGGCCCTTGGCGTCTGAGGTGAGACCCACCCACAGGTCAGAACTGATGTTGTGCAGCAGAGTAGTGACGAATGCTGCCGGGAGGGGGGGAGTGTAATGGGTTAAGTCAACACTTTGACATTACATTAAAGTTACAGTCAGCGATTGTACGTTATACACTATGTGACCACATCTCCTCACAGTCCGCTAGCTCTCTGTTCTGTGTGCAGCTGAGAAAATGGTGTTTCTACAACAGCCCTGACTCTGTAAATGGGTACACAAACAAAAGTGCTGCAGCCCGCACCACACAACACTCTCCTAGCCTTGGCAATGAGGAGCTTCTAGTGGGAGCACCCTACGGCATTCTAGGAGAGGTGTTTTTGCTTCGAGAGAGTTCAAATATCAACAAGCTTTCTCCAGAATGACTGACTATACCTTTAATGTACTGTAGTGTGATCACTGGTTCCAGCACCATTTCCTCAGACTTGACAGCTCTTTAGGCTGACGTGGCGTGAGAATCGAAAAGATTGACAAAGATTGACCAAAACAGCCGTTTTTGTTGTTTTTTGCGTGAAATGCATTGCATGCTAGCTAGGATGTTATTAAAGCAAAATGTGTGAGAGCTGGCAACCTTGCCTTACATTAATGCATGGGGGATAGTTCGGGTGGAGGGTGGGGGTAGTCCCTGGTCTGATCCCCTCTCCTTCCTGGCTTAGTGCCGTCCCGAGCAAGGCACCGAACCTTAACTGCTCCTGCTGTGTTGGAGAGCGCCCTGCACAGCTGGCATCACCGTGGGTGTGTGCATGTGTGTGCATGTGAGGCAATCACGTTTAATGAAATGTCTTGTTTGTATAAATGTATATAAAACCATAAATAAAAGGCCTTGCCTAGTGTACTGTGCTCTAGCTGGGATGTGATGCCATGTGAGCGGATGGGTGAATATGAGGCAACCGTGTTGAGACGTACTGTCTCTGCTCCCTACAGTAGCTGGGCTGTGGTACCTTGCTCCAGGTGATTGGGAACGACAGCCAGAATGCCTCCTTTGGCTTCGCATATGAGCTTGGCTCCAGACCATGTGACGAGGTTGGAGTCCTCTGGGACAAACGCCCTGAAACACTGTAAAGGAACACGAACACGAACACACACACACATTCACAATTAGTGAGGGTGGGTTAGCTATAAGACAACAGTATTACATGCTGCCTATTAAACATTTTATGGGAGTATTTACTTATTCACCCTTATAATTACTTGAACACTTCTCAGATCTACATTATAATTTGTGTAATGCATTATCTGTGAAGGGGAGAACAAGTGAATGGGTTTTTGAGGTAAATTATTGTACCCTACATTAAATCTCAAGTACCTACGATCAATCTGAGGCCCCACCGGTGTTTCTGCAGCGAACTGCTTTTTGTTAAGCAAACATGGAGCAGTTAGCCAACTGCTCCATGTTTGCTCCCATATAGAGGAGCATTACAAGGCTCAATGTTAGATAGATATTCCAATATCTTTGCCATATCATTACATGTTTGCTCCCATAGAGATGCATTCCAAGGCTCTATCTTCCCTTATCTGAATGGTTTTTATTATTTTCATGGCTTTTACCTAGTTTTCTGTTTTTTCTTATTTATTTTTGTTTAATTTCATTTGTTCCCTCCATCCTTTGTTCAAATGTGTTTGACTGTAAAGCACGTTGAGTTGCACATTGTGTATGAAAGGTGCTATACAAAGTGTAGTATTATTATTATTATGATATCTCTGGTGCTGTGGCCATGGTGGTCTACCGGGGGACCCCACCTTGTGCTGGTAGGAGGTCCAGCCAGCGGGACACCCAGAGGGGGGCACAGGGGAGGCCGGTGTCGGGGGGACGGTCCCCGTCACATTCACCCTCTTGCAGATGTAAGGCAGGTCGGAGTGGCACTTCAGGTCGGCCCAGTCCGCTGCACACAGCGAATCAAGATGCGAAAGGCAGAGTCAAGCTGGAGCTGTGTGAGGACGCCATAACACCCTGCCCATATGGGCCCATATGGGCCCATATGGGCCCATATGGGCCTCGGTTCTCTGGGAGACCAGGGTTCAAGTCTGGGTCATTTCCCCCTATCTCCTTCTGATATCTCCCTCCCACTTTGTTCCCTGTCTCTCTCTCAAAATGTATATATATATATATATATATATATAGTGTATAGTATGTAGATTCAGTGATTGTATTTTGAGATACACCGCTTCCCGCGGTGGTCCGCTAGCTGCCTATTATCTGTGTGTGCTGACAGTTAATCCAGTGTTTATGCACTAGTCTGGCTCCACCCCAACTCTTGCTCTCAACTCAATTTTTGCTGAGATTATAGCTGGAAAACCCTGGTTCCAAGTGCCACCCTGCTGTCGGACCAATCAGGGTTGCTAGGTGAGATAACGTTGAAGTCAAGCGTATTTCAAAATGGTGGTAGAGCTGAGAGGTGAGGCGATCAAAACAGTTGTAGCAACGCCAAAACAGTTTTTGCAACGCCAATTTGTTTATAGTCTACGCCCAGTAGAGGCAACGACTGCAAATGTTCCAATCATCCAATGTTGCGTGTCCAGACCATATTTACAAAGTGTTTTAATGGAGTTCAATTATCATCAAACTTTCTCCAGAATGACTTAATATACATACATGTAATATATATGTATGTAATAAATAGAATGTATGTTAAATGTATAACTAAGCCAGATCTGATGACCTGCTGCAATCATTATCTTAACAGTATGTTGGTTGCCTACGACAACTGGTGTTCTACCACTGACAAATGTACTAAGTCACTTTGGATAAAAGTGTCTGCTAAATGCTGTACACATAAATGTATTAACTTTATGAACACAGTTTTTACACAAAAGCGCTTTCATTGAAAGGTTTATTGTTTTAATAGGATTCATAAAATAACACAGAACACAAATTTAAGACAAAATAATTGTGGGATTCACAAAGTACAACTAGGTACTATTAAAAATAAAATAGTATAATTATAAAATAACTTAAGCTTACCTGTGCTGGCAGTCATGTGGACACATTTGCTATCTCGACTGAGCGTGTGCGGTCTGCCCAGAGCCCAGGACACGTAGTTGAGCACAGAGTGGTCCGACCATCGGAAGCGTCCATCGTTTTCGTAGGTGTGCAGCCCCACCCACCACTTGTCACCTTCCACATTCTTCATCTGCATGTGTGAAACGCCTCAGTTGTTCGTTACCAAATGTAAATACTTGGATGAACGCAACGTGACGTTAACCTGACTGTGGTCTCGCAGAGCCAGCCTTTACTTACGTAAAGTCTGGGACACAGTGCTGGATAACTGCGTCAAGACCCGCCTACTTGATAGGAGAGGTATTTTGATTGACGTGCAGGACGACCAAGTACTGTACGGAACTCAGTGACCAAGTTGCGGACGTTACATTTACAATAACTAACTTGTTGGAAACCTAAACAATACGAGTCTTGCTGTTTACAGGTCTTGTAAATCTCTAAAATGTGTATATGCTAATGGACGGAAGAGGCTGAGACTACGCTGACTGGAAGGATTGCCGATGGAGACACTGTACCTTGTGTAAAGCATTGGCCAGGAAGGCATCCTCCTTGAGGGAGACACGGTACCTTGTGTAATGCGTTGGCCAGGACGGCGTCCTCCTCTAGGGAGACGCTGTAAAGCGTTGGCAAGGAAGGCGTCCTCCTCGAGGGAGACACTGTACCTTGTGTAAAGAGTTGGCTAGGAAGGCGTCCTCCTCGAGGGGGAAACTGTACTTTGTGTAAAGCGTTGGCCAGGAAGGCGTCCTCCCCGAGGGAGACACTGTACCTTGTGTAAAGAGTTGGCTAGGAAGGCGTCCTCCTCGAGGGAGAAACTGTACCTTGTGTAAAGCGTTGGCCAGGAAGGCGTCCTCCCCGAGGGAGACACTGTACCTTGTGTAAAGCGTTGGCCAGGAAGGCGTCCTCCTCGGCCGAGTGCACCGAGGCCAGCGACGCCTCGTACCAGGAACAGATTCGCTGGGCCTGGTCCCATGTGTTGCGGTGGTCGAAGAACTTGTACTCAGCCTCCTGGAAGCCCACCCACTCTGAAGAGCTGGAGCCTTCGCAGAAGAAGGGGAGAGTGTTAAATATAATTCAGCTCTGAGTCGTCACTGTCTTAATGAATATATTTAAATACTTGGCCAAGGGGAAGCATAATTTTAGTGCATTTAAGCATGCTTATGTAAGATGTGTCTGCAGAAGGGAATTATTCACTCTTTTATACTACAGAAGAAATAGGGGTGTGTGTCTTAACAAAATGTTTAAGTTGTAATCAATAGGTGGCAATACAATGATAATAAAATGGTCTGTGTACAATGGTATACAAACTACAATGAAAGACACATGACATTGGGGATTACAGTACAAAGAAGGGTACTAGACCAAAGGTAAAGACATATAGTCATCATCAGAGTTTTCTCGCAATGAGAGCTTAGGTCAACCGGTAACATTATATTAACTGCAGGTGGTCCTGATCTAACTTGACTGGAAATCAATACATTCTCTAACAGAAAGGAGGAGATGGTGAGGTGGTGAGCCTTTGGTGGATACAGGCCCTAAGTCCATAAGAAGGGCGTGACCGGCACACTGACCTTCAGTGCTCTCTGGCTCCTTTTCGACGCTACCTGAAAGACACCATAGGACACCAGAGAAACCTGTGTTTACACACTGTGAGGTTGTGATGCAGGAAGTTACGGCCAACATGTCAATGCAGCTAACCAAATAACCATAGATTGTAACAATTTAATATAACCAATGTTGTTATCACCTTAAACAGTGATTCCCAACCTTTATACGTTAGACCTTATTGTTAGATTGGCCTTGGCATTGCATATGATTTTATGACAATGTTTTATAATGTATACATTTTACATTTAAATTATAGTCAAACATTTTAAAGCATGTTTGACCTCAAAGCAAATGAGATCAAGCGCGTCCCCTGTGAACTCTAGCCCCCCCTTAGGAGGGCTTGGACTCCAGGTTGGGAACCACTGACCTAAAATATGTATGGATCCAAAAATGAATTGATATGGAAATGTTGTTTTGCTATTTAAATGATTTACACGGCATTATAACAAAGGCATTGAAGTGGATTTCTGCACATGGATTTGTGAATAAAGAACGTCTGCCCTGGACCAGCGTAAATCTAACGTGTGATGCGGTTATGGAGGTGTGGCGGTGGTCACTAGTGGCACTACGGATGAGCGCTGCCTGGTGTTTCCTGGCTGTACCTCGGGGGATCTTGCAGATCCAGTTCAGCTGGGATTCACACTGTATGGCCAGCCAGGTCATAGTGGCCAGGTCTGCAGCTGCACACTGGTGGATGTGGATGTAATTGCGGCCAAAGTTCTGGTATGTGTACTAGACCATGGAGTAGAGACAAAGTCTATAAGCTTGGAGTGGACCCCCTCCATTCAAAAACATATGTCATAAAGGTAGTGCTAAAACATTTCAGTCAAACTTCCTTACACATGATTGGACAACTTACATTTATCTCACCCAATCACAACGTTTAACATAAACTATAACCGAAACAGGTGGAAAACAATTGACACTTTCCCAAGTCCCGCCCCTTTTCATCTGTAATCTAATAACAGTTGAGCGTCTGTTGAATGCAACAGAAACTCTGTCAACTGTCTGTTTTCCTATAAAAGCTTTCTATGTTGCCTTTTTCAACCTAGTTACAGTAACTAGGTTGGACAGGTGAAAGGAGCTGGGCTTGGGATCGGTCAACTGGCAATCTGGAAGCTGATGTCATCATGTTAGGAAAACCCAGATGAGCTGACTGATACTTGCGGCGAAATGAAATCGGAGCTTGCTGGGTCAAGATGGTATCGCAATGTCTGACCATCTTTGGTTACACATAGATTTCTAATCAAGATTCCTTAAGTGGTCTGTCTCTTGTATACACTCTTTCACTCTCTCAGTCTGGTAGAGATTGTAGCACAAACGTATTACTCTTCAGCATTCCGATGTAAAGCTATAGCTACAATCACAAGGTTTTCCACATACATGAGTGCATTTCATCGCTGACAGAGGGAAGATGATAATGACTCCTTCCGATCATGAAGCTTATTGTTATTATTTGCACTTGCTAACGTGCAGCGTACGGCTTGTGACTCACGGCAAGGCCATCACTCCACTTCCAGCTGTCGTTGTCTGTCGGGTTCCTGCGGTTCAGGCCGATCCAGAACCAGTGCTGTTCGTGGTCCTCTGACTCCCTGTGGACCACATCACCTTCATCACCATCACCATAATCATCATTATCCTCACCATGTTAGTATTCCTCAACGGCATCAAACTCTATATGATTTTATATGATTAACGGTGATACATACTGACCCTCTACTAGACCACACCCCCTTACACCACACCCCCTCTGCATACAGAACATGCTGACCCTACTAGATCACACCCCCTTAGACCACACCCCCTCTGTATACACAACATACTGACCCTCTACTAGACCACATCTCCTTAGACCACACCCCCTCTGTATACAGAACATACTGACCCTCTACTAGACCACGCCCCCTTAGACCACTCCCCCTCTGTATACACAACATACTGACCCTCTACTAGACCACACACCCTTAGACCACACCCCCTCAAGACCACACCCTTTCTGTATACAGAACATGCTGACCCTACTAGACCACACCCCCTTAGACCACACCCCGTGTATACACAACATGCTGACTCTATGAGACCACACCCCCTTAGACCACACCACCTCTGTATACACAACATACTGACCCTCTACTAGACCACATCTCCTTAGACCACACCCCCTCTGTATACACAACATACTGACCCTCTACTAGACCACATCTCCTTAGACCACACCCCCTCTGTATACACAACATA
>JAODTR010022289.1:0-24194 GCA_025399935.1 Amblyopsis rosae
CCCTGAGACCACTTTGCCTTGGGAGACCCTACCAGGAGCACAAGGCTCCAGACAACACAGCCCTCAGGTTCATAGGGACACACAAACCTCTCCACCACGATAAGGTGATGGTTCCCGGGGAGGAGTTAGTATTATAAGTTAGTATTATACTATATATATTTTTCTTTTCTTTTTTTTTATTATATATATATATATATATATATTAGTTTAGTTTATCTTTAATTACTGTTAAAGAGATATGTTTAATCATTATTTTAAATTTCATGATCTTGGCCAGACTAGATGTATGGCAAGAAAACTTTTCTCACAAATTCTCTATGGAAAGACATACCCTTTCCACTATATTTGCTATATATTTTCTTCCAACACAAAGCCAACATTGCCAATACATGTTGTTATTATGCTTGCATTGAAGTGAAAAACTCTGCCCTAGTGTTCTGTTCTGTAGAAATGCCCACTCAACAGCTACTGCGTGCCTGACCAGAGCTGTTATGAGGCTTCCACCATTTCCCGGTCCATTCCATGCCTAATTGGAGGTTGTGGTAAGGGGAGGGGGGGTTTTATTTGTCTATAAATTGTGGGCTTGTGTAGTTTGTTGTTTTTGTAATAGTGATTATGGCTATACAGTATACCGTAAACTTGGCTTGCAAAGCACTATCAAAGTGTTGGAGCACTCCCCCCATGTATCCACAATTCAACAGGTGTCACGTTTACCAATAGTGTAATATATTTATTTATTTTTCATGATTATTAATGTACAGCCCAAATACACAATCTAGGCTTATTTGAAATGGTTGGTTAAAATGGTTGAGACGTTTGTGGGGTATAACCAGTGTACATAAACCTTATAAACATTATGAGAGAGATAAGTAGATATACTAAATACTGTAAGGAAGAAATTACAATGCTTCAATGTAAAAAAATGGAGAACAAAATGGTTTCTGATCCCCCTATATGTTCCAAGCATTAACATGATAAAGTATTACGTAATGGAATGTGTCTTTTGACCAATCGTGTTGCTTGGCAATTCCACTCATTGCACAAACACAAATGGTGCGTGCATTGCAGTACACATGCCATTTGTGTTCACCATTACAGATTACAACACACAGCCAAACAAGAAGTCAGGATTGGATAAATGCACATACCCTTATGGATGGAAATAATCATGTGTCATAAAACAGCATTCAATAAAAATGAGGGAGCGGAGTAGTTATTGTTACTGTATAGCATGGTAAGGATTACTAAACATGCACAATTATTAAGGCCCCATGCAGAACCTATATGGTTCTGCTTTTGTCATATACCTCATTCTCTCTCTGTGTCTTCACTACTCTATACTTCTATGTTGTGTTTACACTGCATGTCCAAATAATGTAAAGAGGAGTTGACCATGGATTTGCATGTGCTCTATATGAAAATGTATATAAATATATATATATATACACACAAGGGAAAAGAAGAATGAGAGAGAGAGAGAGAGAGAGAGAGAGAGAGAGAGAGAGAGAGAGAGAGAGAATGAGAGCAGTAATTTACACCAGGAAGTAATTAAGTCAATGTTAGGCAGGGTCGTCTAGTTTACAGTGCACCCATAAACCCAGTGTGATGTCTGGCTCATAAAAACACATCATTATTTATTTCTTTGTTTGTTTATTTGTTTATTAATGCATCCACTGTTCAGCTCCACATTGCATTTTGGGACTCCGGAGCCACTTTGTTAATGGCATCATGTTTATGAAACAAAGATGGCAGCTTGATGTGGTCTTGTTGCATGTGGTTTGATATGTTTCGTATTTGCGCTCTAATGATTTGATCATGTATTAGTGTTGGTTTTCTGTGCTGTACTATACTCTGTGTGTGTGTGTGTGTGTGTGTGTGTGCGTGTGTGTGTGCGTGTGCATGTGCGTGTGCGTGTGTGTATGTGTTTGTGGGGTGGAGGGGCTAACCAGTTTCAAAGTGGGTATCAGGCAGATTTACTTGGAGCGTTAAGGATAGTGAACTGGAATCCGGAAAGTTGAAATTGGATTAAGTTGTTTCAGCTTTGCCTCGTTACGTGTTTACATGCACACCGATACATCATTATTACTCTGGATATTCAAGCCCTGAGATGGGGTGAATGTAAACACATGGTGTTTACATTCACCCTATCCCTAAGTATGAGAAACACAAGTAAACTCTATCAGACCTTAAGTCTTATCCATTTAAAGCATTTCATGGTTGTTTCCTTGGAAATATTTAGATGATCATGTATATACGTGCAATGTAATCAAAGCCATTTGACAGGATAATGTAAAGATACACCAAAAAACATAATTTGTTCATTTATTACTTACAGTGATGGCTCTCAAACCAACAAACAGTGGGTCATGGGGCATTTTCAGTTATTTCACTTATGGTATGTTAATGTGTTATGTTGCACTAATGTTGCATTAATGTGTTAAAATGAAAATGAAGAGAGTGGTTGAATCACTTTCCTTTAGGTGTCGTGGCTGAAAGAGTTTTAGAGCCAATGGCTGCGTACTGAGGAGAGCTGTTCTTCGCCGATTAACAGGTGAGACCACCCTCACTTTCACCAAATGTCAGTGTTTTCTTGCCTAATATGTCAGAACATCTGTGGAGCCGGCTCACGGCCCCCCTGGGCCTGGAGTGGAGACGTCCCAGTGGAGAGCAGGGCTTCAGAAAGCTCCAAGTCTACTCACAGCTTGTTTTCAGCTGCCAGGGAGGAAGGATTCCTCAATGACATGTTGTATCCCATCCTGACTGTAACATCCTCCCCACAGGCTAAATACAAGCTGGTTTGTGTGTGTGTGTGTGTGTGTGCGTGTGCGTGTGCGTGTGCGTGTGTGTGTGTGTGTGTGTGTGATCAGAGAGAGACAGATTATCCTCTCCTTTCACAGAGGAGAGTCTACAGTGTGTGTGTATGTGTGAGTGCGGTATTTACATGTAATTGTGCATACATATGCTTTTGTGTGCGTGTGTGTGTGCGCGTGTGCGTGTGTGTTTATTTAGTTTGAGGTGACAGCAGGAAGGAAGGCAGGTTAACGAGCTGCCGGTTCCAGGCACCCAGGCACATAGTGATTACGCAACCGCGCACACACACACACACACGCACACGCATGCACACACACACACGCACACACACATACACACACACACACACACACACACACACGTAAGGTCAGGCAATACACTCACCTGTGAGGAAACAGACACGCTCACAAGTATTCAAGCGCATTCAAGTAGTCTTCCAACAAGTGAGAGGGGTTTCACCCCTGCCTGACACTCGCATTACAAAACAAAAAATAATCTTATCGTTGACACCAGCTGCATCGCTGGCTCACGTTCCCGCCATAAGCTTTGTTGGAGATGCCATTTCTTATTTGTATAAGCACTAAATGCTAATGCAAATTCAAATATGGCTTGGGTTAGGAAGATTTTTGAATAATAGAATTATTTATTTATTTATATTTGGATGATGTGTCCTTTTTATCTTATATATATGGGCTGTCAGAATTTAATCGCGAAATAATCACACAATTTAAGCGATTAGTTATATATATATATAGTATACATACTGTATCTTTTTAAAATGTTATTTATACATTTATTTATTTATTTATTTATTTATTTATTTATTTATTGATAATATTATATAATCTTTTGAATTTGTAAAGTAATGGTGTCTCCTGCTCAATATCAGGCTAGCTATCTATCTGTATACTACATATTCACTTCAGCTGGTAGTGAGGTCTCCTTCTTATTAGTCAACACATTCTGTAAAATCATTATACTAAAACTATCTTTTCTTCTGTTTAGGTGAATTAAACATCTCCACTGTTGAGTGATTGCTTCTGTGTGGTCAGTGTTAAAAGATCATTTACATAGAGACACATACACACACACTCTAACATATCTACCAGGTGCAGTGGCTGCTATTGTATTTTGTCTAGTGTGTTGAAACATCCAAGCAAATGATTTATAGACCCAAACGTATAGGCAGGAGGTGACACGGGGACAGAAGGACTAGGTGTGGTGGAAAAGTAAGCATCATTTGTATTTCTATCATGCATATGTGAATGCATGTGTTGTGTTGAAATGTGCCTGTGTTATGCACATGGCAATGACGGTCAGCCAAGCAGAATAGACCTCCCACTTCACCAATTAACACATCGTGACATTTGACCTGCGACCTCGCTGAATGGAGCTCTAATGGAGCACAGACTGCCAGTGTGTATTTTGTGTGTATCCATATGCACATGGGCTGAGAGAGGGAGAGAGAGGTAAAGAAAGATATAGAGAGGGAGAGAGAGAGAGAGAGAGAGAGAGAGAGAGAGAGAGAGAGAGAGAGAGAGAGAGAGAGAGAGAGAGGAAACACAACAATAAGGCAAAGAGATGGAGAGACTGAATGAAAATAGAAGTGAGGGCAGAGTAATGAACATACATGGTAAGAAATCAAAGGAAGAGTGGGGTGAAGGAACATTTCACAAGGAGCTCGTCACAGGTTAGGCCTGGTTTCCATCCGGACCCGAACCCCCGGCTCTCACTCTCACTCTAACTCTTTATTATGGCCAGGGCCAGCCATCCTGAGACACCTCTGTCCTATACCACCCACAAACAGCACCAATCTGCACTGCAAGAGTTATAATCGGCATAGCGAACAAGCTATACAGACAAAGCATTGCTATTTTTCAACGGGTTAGAGAAAACCTCCTGAGAACACTACCGGACTGCGGCATATTCGCATGTGCCGGCCAGGGTGAAGGTCGCTGCGCAGCATTGGTGCTGCATTTGTATGACGGAGGACAACGCAGACCACACCTGGCCTTAAGATGCAACCAGCCATCCCCACTTTTGTTTTACTGCCCTGGAGGCTTCTGCCACAACACCCTTTCCATTCAGTGGGAGTGGAGCTGGATTTACACTCCATGTTGCAACATCTGGTAACCATGGAGATAAGACATCCATGGGATTCTATAGGCAAAGAGCTGCATGTTCGTGCCAAGGTTTTCAGAGAGCGTTGTCTTAGACTTACTTAATTCAACCATGTATTTCATTGCGTGAGAGAATGCAAAATGCTGTCAATTTAGGTTCTTACAAAAATCAATCAAAAGTGGGGTAAATATTTTAATTTCCCATACATGTGGCATGCCAAACCCAACACGCAAGTTTAGAACAGTTACTGGTGGTTAAACCTGATGATAGGGTTTCTAAGTAATAACCCATCTCTACAGATTAATAGATCTACAAACATTTAGCACAGATGCTGGATTAGGGGTTTAACAAAAACAATGAAAATCTGTAATATTTGGTTTAAATTCAGAAGAGTCAGTGTTTCAAAGTCAGAAGCACTATCTGCAGTTCTCATCTCCGCTATCCGTTTTTCCCTCTGACACAAAAGAACAAACACACTTCTCTCAATACTGGTCTTTCCATATCATTCAAAGTGTAGTATAAATAAATAAATAAATAAATAAATAAATAAAATAAAATAATAAACTAAAGTATAAAATACTGTAGTGCATAAATGACCAAAAGTCAATACACATTGTGACCTTAATATCATCCCTCCTTGCTTTCCTTTTGTGTACTATTAATATGCTGTATGCAGCAGCTCGCTGCATACAGTAGCCCTCTCTAATACAAGCCTGGTTCTAATTTACACAGCAGGCCCTTTAACCTGGGGTGACAAATGACAATATTTGGTAAAGGCCTTAGCTAGCTGCAATGCTTGGCATCTTGCCTATGTTCTGGTACAATGCCTCTAGCTCAGTGGTTCTTAACCTGGGTTCGATCGAACCCCAGGGGTTCGTTGAGTCGCTCTCAGGGGTTCGGCAGGGGTCAAGACACACACAGTATAGCCCGGTTCACACTAGCAAATCGTACCATTATTATTGCTAAAAAAGCCCTTGAGATACAGTTTGTTACAACGTATCTTTGCGAGCAATCCTTTTCGAGGATGGTAGACATGAAAACTAAGAAAAGGAACAGACGTTGTTTTGCGAAAGTGATATGAGAGTGGCACTTGCCAAGGTGAAGCCGCGCATTTCTGAACTTGTATCTAAAAAGGCAACAGCAAAAGTCCCATTGATTTGCAGTAAATATTAATTGAGTTATATTTTGTGTGAAATTCATGTTTTGTTGGTTTTGTTCTTTGAACACAGTGATTTTGTGTGCAACTGATGCATGGTTAATTTAGTGCACAAATACAATATATACCTATGTTTTGAAGAAATCATATTTTATTTTTCCAATTACGAAGGGTTCGAATGCACTGATGAAGCTTGTAGGGTTCAGTACCTCCAATAAGGTTAAGAACCACTGCTCTAGATACTCGAATAAGAAAACCATATTATGCAGTATGTGGTACTACGACAGGGAAGGGATACATTTGATCCACTTCAGATTAGTAAATCGTCGGAAGAGCTAACATAGCAGCAATTTCACTTATTTTCCTGAATGCTTTTTTCTATCGTGACTCTCTACGACGTGTATCGCAACGTCTCTTACTATAGTCCTTACATGTTCGATGCAATCTGTTTTCACAACACTGCCTTACCTTCTGTACTACTGAAATTCATCAAACTTTCCCCAAAAAGAACCACAACCGCTTTTCTGTCATCAACCACAGGGCCATAATCTAGTCCTAGTATGGGCATTGAAGGGCAGCTATGAAACAGACGGTTTGCTCATTTTGTTCTTCAAATAAGTGGCATGTTATGATATATGTTATGTTGATATTGTAATATATATACTATGACATTTGAACTTGTTTAAAAGTCATGCATGGATTTATTTATTTTTTAAATACATTTTTACTTTTTACATTTGATGTATTTATATGTATTCTTTACTTAGAAGGGTTGTGGCGTAAGTCATATTTATTGCAATGGTATCAATAAGAACAATGTGCTGTGCTTCAGAATGCAACAGGAACTGTCACACCAGCGTGGTACAACTGTTGCTACAATATGTGTTGCTAATTCTGCGTTGCTTTCGAAACGAGAAGGCGGTTACATAGATGAACAAGATTGAGAACAGGAAGAGAAATGTGTGCATTTGTGTGTGTGTTTTTGCATATCTGTGTGTGTGTGTGTGTACATGCTGTGGCTAAGAAAGAACTGCTACCTCAACGACCTATAAGAAAAGTGGTTTAGGGGGGTAATATTCTTGAACTGACTGAAAATAACTTCAGTTGACATGTTGTGATCTGGTCTTTTTTCAAGCCATTCTTGGGTGGCTTCTCTGTCCTCACAAGCAAGCGTGCGTTCCACTTCCAAGCTCTCCCCATCGCTTCAGCAGTCTGCTATTTCCCAGCCTTCTGTAAATGACACTGGCTGGCTTATGTGAACTCTCACTTCACTGAGGAAATGTTCCAGATACCTGACGGCCCATTTATCACAATGACCGCAAATACACATTACACTCGCATTACACACCATCGAGGCAGCTGCAACAGCACAGAAAGGCCCAAAGAAGAGCGATGCACAATGGAGCTGCATTCAACCACGCCAGCCATTTCACAACAGTTTGTGTTGGAGGTTACAGAATGAGACAGCAGAAAATAGAGCGAGGGAATTTCAACACTTAAAATGGCTTGGTTGTCCAGTCACAACCATTACCAGGTCAAAACAACTGCTACCGGGTTAAACAAGGCAGATTAGTTAAGTTCACTTAAGGTAAATATTAGTAAGCTAAAATGTAGAGCATGTGCTACAGGCAAGAAACAGCCAATAGCGCCAAATATCTAACTCTGTTAACAGTGAACATACACATACTAACAGTAACAATATTCTGAATTAACTACTATATCTACTGTACCAAAAATATATTTTACAAATATTCAGATGCAGAAAAATCAAGGGACCGCTGACCACAACATATTTTCTAAATAATAATAGTAACAGTGTAAATATACACACGGTAAATGTAAAAAATATAAAGAATGACATTAATATAAATATTAAAATATATTATTACATATAAATAGTAAAAAATCTGAGAAACTGCTGCTGTGGTATCTTTTTTTTATATATATATAAAAAACTGAATTAGCCTGTAATTTACCCCCCTTAGAAAAACACGGTTTTCTGGTGACTATTTTCTGTTTGATGCAGTGAGGAAAGCAGGTCATGTTTAAAACACACAGTGAGAATGTGCGGTATTGTCCTTATCTGACACCAGCGTGTGCTGCCCTAAAGTGTATTACGAAGATAAAATAAAATATATGGAAACGCCTTTCACACAGATGCCTTTTCCTATTTTTGTATTTCCTATAGTATTGTTTTAAAAACATGCATGTTCTAAATAATCAAACACGGCAACATCCACAGATAATAAGACCAATGTAATATTGAACATGTCAGTTTTTGCTGTACTGTAGCGAATGGAAATGATCAGAGGACAATAAAAATGTGTATGGAGCGGTGAACATTTTCAACTGGCAATCTTCCCCTCCCCCCGAAAAATAACTTTGAAAACTGTAGAGACTAACTTCCACAGTGACTTAAAATTGTAAAATGTAGATGTTGGGCTTTCTTACCTGTGCGTCTGTCTAGCGCTGACTTGCTAGTGGGACGGACAAAGCTACTTCAAAAACGGTCATGCTTCCGCAATGCATTATGGGTTAAACAACCATCTTGATCTGTCTAAGTTCCTCTAATTCTCTCAGCGTCTCTCTCTCTCTCTCTCTCTCTCTCTCTCTCTCTCACACACACTCACACACACACACATTCAAAATTGTGTGTTCTGCTTGACAACGGCCATGTCACAACTGCGGTCAGGTTGACAGCAAACCATCACTGCGCAACACCAAGTCACCATGACAACTAATCTAATTTGCATCGACTGCTTGCATTATCTACCGTTAACAAATATGTGTAACTCACTTCTTCTTCCCATCTGCTCTCACAGCTGTGTGTGCGTGTGTGCTCGAATGCAAGTGCATATGTGAAAAGAGGAAGTGCCAGTGACATACACCACGAGCTTGGATCCCGCAGATAAGCAGTGAAACGGCTAAAACAGGAAGTGTGTGTGTAAAAGCAGTCTCTTTTGCCATTTCAGTTTAGGCACCGTAAAAGAGCACATGGGGTTATCAGGACACTCCTAAACAGGTGCAGTGCCACACGCCTATTTGATAACATTGGCTGGACAATATGGACTCCCCCCCCCCCCCCTCCCACCCGGTGCCACGTCAGTCAAACTGTCAGTGGAGGACTCAGACAGGCCCCCTGGAGCTCACTGGGGGAGCTGCACTCTGCAGTGCTCAGCACCTGTCTCTTGCTGCCTTCACAGTCTGTCAGGCAGGACGCCACAGTCAAGCGGATGGAGCAGAGCCAAGCGGGAGAAGATCGTTACTTCGGGGCTCTCGGTGCAAAGTACGGCACTTTATGTGCACCAACTGTGTAAAAATGCCACCCGCAGAACTAACACCTTGGTCGTCTACAGCACACACACTTTTAGCTTCCTTACCTCAATGATAAGTGTTGCTTCGTTCGACGCTTGCCACGAATTAACCCCTTGTTTCCTGTAGGTTCTGGATCAGGAATGTACAGATGTTGTCATGAAGTGCCATTCGCGTGCGCTGTTTCGCAAAAACACAAGTTAAAACTTTGCCTGGAGAGCTGACCACTATAGCGATTGCTGTAGAATTAAATGAATGTTATATTATATTAAACACTGCGACAATCCTGAAAATATCCTGGAATAGCTTTAGAATAAAAATATGTACATTATGTAAGTACGTTTTTGAGAAACAATGGAAGTCTGTAACACTGATTATTTTGAGTATATATGGTTTACCAAAAGTACATTAAAGTGGCCTTATCATGCAAGGGCCACTCCTTCACTGTCCTACTCGCTAGATTAAAATAACATTTTGTTGCGAGATATAACATTGGCCCCCTATAGTGGACATAATATTCTTCATGCAACATACTATATATAGTTAGACAGTGTCAGGTAGAGCAGTCAGGAGGTATGAGAGGTCCAATGTACCATCCAGGCCTTCCCTCCACCAGGATGCTGGGCTGCAGGGCCTCAGGGGAATGGAAGTCAATGAAATCAGGCCTAATTTAGCTTCCCCTCCTCCACCGGCTGCCAGGAACCACAGTGAAACTCCTTCCCTTTTTAGGGCTCCCCGGACACTGCGGGCTGCAAGTCGTGCTGCCGCATTCCCAGACCACTACTACACCAAGGAGCTAAGGGGAGAAGAGACGAAAAGGGGAACAGCAAAGCAGATTCAAATGTAGACATTTGTATACACAAGAGCTAATGATGAAACATTGCATTGCATTACACTGAAACAACAGCCCAAATATAACATGTATTTAAACTTAAGTCCCCCAAAATGCCTAAAACATAAAAATAAAAACTATGATGGTATACAGTATATTATCTATGGACATAGCCTAGACTAGGCCATTTGGTGCAGTGGTGCTGTGGTCACTAGACTATGACATCACATCTATTTTGATGGCAAAACTACACAGGAAACCTACACATGTATAATTTACTCAGCCAGGCCTTAACACATCATCATGTGTAACAGCCCTTTATTGAAACTAGCTGTTGCATGCAGAGATATAGCTCTGGATTTGATCTTGCCTAATTCGCCAACTTTCTTCCGAGCAACTCAATTGTATAAATGTTTTGCAATTTAGGAAAACAGATCAGAGATGATAATTACATAGAAGTTGTGATTCAGGAATAGAATGTGGAAGTAAAGCTCTGTTGAATAAGCCTTTGTGCTTCAATTTTTATCTGGAGGACATTTACTTAATCTCAGAATTTTCAAGTATTGACATGCATTCAGCAGTAAAATGTCAGATGAGGTGGAGCACCATATCCCAGAGGCATCTATCTATTAGGACAGTGGTTCCCAACCTTTTTAATCTCATCTACCCCTGTTCTGCCACGGCAATAGTACTTCCATATTTGTGTGTCGGTGATTTTCCTAAATGTGTTCTATTGAACGCAGATGTCCATGTGTTAGCTATCTGATTTAATTGATGTGCACGTGAACATCAGAGTAGTTTAACAATTGACACCTACCCTGGAGAATTATACAGTAGTTGTGGCACTCTCGCATACCTAGCCTATACATACATTTTACTGTAGCAATCAACATTTGTATGATTTTGTATATATTTTGTAAATTATTTGTAACCCCCAATTTTTCCACGTACCCCCTGCAAGCTGCTCAAGTACCCCTAGGGGTACGCGTACCCCTGGTTGGGAACCACTGTATTAGGAAACCGTAGACATGGCTGCCATTTTTCCTAAAACTATTTTTTTTAAAGCTTCACCAATGGCATAATCCAGTGGGTTTCATGGTCCCTGAATAACCAGCCAGCAGAGGCAAGTATGAGCCTAGTTTGAATATATTCTTACATATTCATGTTTTCAGGACATTTTAGCGTTTCATGCACGTCCATGTTTTTAAATTAAGTAGTTCAAAAACATTTGCTCAGTCAAAGACTACTACTTTGTTCAAATCCACCTACCTCGAGAGTACAGTGTGTATGAAAAGTTTCAAATGAAAGGGCACACTTAATGCTGATCTGTCAATAAATTCATGCAGTATAAAGTACGTAATCTCACTGTGTTGAAGGCTGTAGGAGATATTGACAACTCAAGAACAAACACGTCCCAGTGTAGGCCTTTCTCTGAGACATTAATGTTGGCATACTGTATCGCCTGAGTCATCCAAATGTTTGGCAAAGGTAGTAATTGCTGGTTAACTAGCAACCGTTTCTTAACTATCACACAGACACAAACAAACAAGCATATCTGGTGGAGGTAATTACACTTATTTAAAGTTTGACATCACTGCCATATCCAATGCCAAGCTAAGTTATATTTAGGTTCAGTTGTGAGGCCACAATCATATACTTTACATCAGTAACTATAACCGTAGGGGAAACTTATCACCGCTGCAGTTAAAACATGAACACGACCAACCTCCAAACTCAGCGCAGATCATAAATACTTTGGATAAAATAAAAGAGACTGCACTTAGTAACATAGCAACCAGTGAACTAATACTGACTGAACCTATGGCAATTTTAAAATCAGCTGCTGAGCACCAGAGTAATTATATATCTCCTCAGCCAATCACATAAGGCCCTGGGCCATAAATAACAGACTGCTCCCCTACAGAGCTCCAGTCTGCAAAAGTCAACAAACGCTTTATCCAGTAGCAGCATACATTGACTTCTTATTGGATAACTCTAAAGAAGAATGGGGGAGGGGGGGGGTGTGATGGTGGCACTCAAAGATCTCAAGGACAAGTGAGAATGAGAGAGGAAAAGAAAAGGATTAAAGAAAATAATGAAAAACATATGTAGCCTGTGATTACTGAGTCATAATGAATGCTGCTAGATAGACTGTGCTATGTCATTAAATGCACAGTTGAGTGGCTGGAAAGCCTCACAGCTCTCTAAATGAATGCTGGGTATAGAGTATGCTGTCCCAAGTCAAAAAGCCTTTTCACGTACTGTAGTTCCTCCAGCTCCTGTCTTTGAGAAGATACGTCACACTAACAATCGGCAGAACCTCTACTGTAAAGGGTTAGAAGAACACACATTTCAGACCTAATTACCTCAGATCATTTAGAACTATGTTAAACAGCTTGGTCTATATTTAGTTTTATGAGCAATATTGGATTAGGCCTGGGATAACTTTACCAGTGTGATTAAAGGTGTCACTTTCAATATTGTGTAAGGAATTATGACCACAATTGCCAACAGACCTTCTTTGTTCGCTAGAATGGATAATAATATAGTATGCATTATAATAACTTTTCATCTGATCTATGCTATGGTGACAACTAAGTCACTAAACCATTCCTTTAAAAACACGATCGTATAAATACGGAGATCAAAATGCCATTACTGTCCTAATTGTATTATTACATATATCTTGAATCATTTAATAGCCTAGATGTAAAAAACAGCTCCCTGTGACACATTTGACATTTATATGAATTAAACTGATCTATGTTGTTTAGTTCTGCCATTCTGTTCTTTCTGGCCCCTTAATATACATGAAGGAGCCTCCTTTATGAAGGGGTCTCCTTTTGAAACTAAAGACTTTATGGGTAAATCCTGTCTTTCACTTGAAACATTCTTTACTCTTCAACTGTATAGCCTAGGCTAGTATCTGTAAGTGGCTGATTCCTGTATGAGTTTCAGTAGGACATGTATTGCTGATTATGGAATAGCCTACGGTAGGCCTATACTGAATAGGCTCAGCTATAGGCCTACTCAAGCTTTACTGTAGACAATTTCAATGCTTGTATAGCCTAAACATGAAACACAGACTTGTAGTAAATATCCCTGGATTAAAATGCACAATGGACGTAACTGGTAAAAAAATCTAAATAGTTGGTTATTAATATTCTGGATTATATGTTAGCCAAAGAAGCCTTGATAGAGACCAGAGACCACTCTGTCATTTTTTTGTCGCAGGATAAATTGCATTCAGATTTGTTCTTTGTCTGTTGAGATTCCATGTTTCAAGGTCAGACTCAGCACCAGTGGCAAAATACATGATTTCTCTCTCTTATTATTGTATTGGCACGGCTCTTATATCCTAAGTAAGTTGGCTAAAATGATGACTCAACATTCTGAAGGAGTCATTTGTCCCGACGCATGGTGGTGTCGTGTTTGCGGTGACAGTAGCAACGAATGTGCTGAAATGAAAGCAGTGTAATACATTCTGCTTATGTAAGCATACACAAAGCAAAATCGATTAATTTATCTTTAAATACGCATATTTTTCTATAAATCGCTTAGCCTTACCTTGCCTTAGGTTTGTTGGATCACATGTAAAGTGAGCTGCGCTATAGGAATAAGAATGGGTTTTACCCACGCTACATCTCCATCTGCTGGTCAGGTTGTGCATGACAGATTTACATGCTGTGCATGCTATGGGTGCATGCCGTGAATACGGTATACCTTCAAGTTTTGTCCTTGGGTTTTTTGTTTATTTTTTCATGTAGGCTACCACAACCGAATTTACTACTATTGTGTGTGTAAAAAAACAAGATTGCATTGTCATTCTTTTCTTGCATTCCTAGACTAATACATTGTAAATAAATCACAATACACAAATGACAATACAACCAAATAGCCTAACAAAGAAACAATAACAATTATTAGCAGCATTTAAGAGTAACCTTATTAGTTTTTGTGAACAAATGTGCTTTGTTTTCCAATAAATATTTAATTCAAATATCTAATTTCTATGTGTTTTTACCATGTTCAGACGTTCACCCTGCTAGTCATAGAGGGCTAGCACATTATATTATCAGCAGGCTGCAGGCAAACATCTTGCATGCCATTTTGTAGTGGGAGGAACTCACAGTCTGTGGCCCAGTGTTCAGACAATGCTGCAGACAATGCAAGGATTAGGCAGGTGATGCTCATAGTTACTGTGATTACATATTTGCTTAATGTCAAATGCATATAACATTATGTGTGGTTGGTCATCACTGAGCCTATATTCTACAGTAAATCTCCTACAGCATAACTGTGTCACATCTAAATAGGCTTTTAAATGTACTCACTTACTATGCATCATGCCACCCTTGGGAGAAATGACCATGGTTGACATTGCAATTACCCTAGTAACTCTTGTAGGTGAAGAAACCATGTTGCTTGCATCTGAACTATCAAGACAGGTTAATGAGTATTTGGCAGTTCACTATAAGCAGGCAGTAAGGCCTGCTTATAGTGAACTGCTGGAGGTGGCCATATATTGTGCATCATGATACAGTATGTTTATACCGAGGCAGAATACAATGTTAGAGACCGATCACATCCTGCAGTGAAACCTGTGTTTAGTGTTTTCTGTGCACAAGTAAGGTAGATTGACACCATCGCTTTATGGATGCATCTCAGCGGTGTAGCTTAAATACAACTGTTACCTTTGTGCAATTTGTTTATTTTCTTATTGGGAAATGTGAATGAGAAGCCATCTGACCCCACATGGAAGCCCTTCCTTGTAAGCTAAAACTACTGTCCTGAATGCCTATTGTACCTTTATGTTGACAGAGTGAATTAATATTTAACAGGAGAGAAAGTGGTAGGTATCAGATCACGAAAATATATCGTCACTCTTATGACTTCATTATGTATTACTAGTTTATTTATTGCCTAGATGGACTACTGTAGTCATGGTTATTCGTTGACACACTCTATTTAAGAACTCTGTTTTGACCGTTCAAATAGAATCAAATAGAAATACAGACATGACCCTAGATATCAGTTTACAAGTCCAAATAGAGTTGTGTTAGTACATGAGACGTCTGTGAGTCAGACAGACATGGACAGTGGTCAAACAGTTTTGAGTCAGCACCATGGACAGTGATCCTTATACAGGTGATCCGGGAAATTCAGTCGGTTATCAGAAAACTGGATATGGAGAATGTGGCACAGAAAAAGAGCGCTGGAACCAAAATACGAAAGAATGTGACAGTTCCCAACCTGGTGAACTGCAGAAGTAGGCTAATATAATATATATGCTACAGGGAGTTTGTTTAACCATTAATTTTACTGGGCTGTGAAACCATGTTCTTACCATGTATTGTCTTGTTCTGTGTTGGCGTAGGCTACACAGAGAGCATCGTCATGAAAGTCAGAAGATACTCGGCATTCCAGAATTTGGTCCATCAGCGTGTGAATTATCCAGATGTCCAATGCAAACAGTGAGAAACTCTTCTGGAGAGACATCAGGAGAGCACAAATAATGAAAACCCTTTTGTCGGACAATGAAACACAGTCGCCTACAATAATGTAGTTAGGATATGTCCTTTCTTAGCTTGTGTTGTTTTTTTTTAATAACAAATGGGATCAACATCTTGTTTATTTATACAGTAGACATTTCTACTTGGTCTAAACATGAACTGTTTCTACATGATGGGACACAATTCAATAATATTTTGACAATAAATAAATATATCAATCAAAAAAGTTAGTAATCGTATTGTATTACTTTATTACATGAATGCATATGCAAAGGGAGCACTGCAACCTGTAGAATGCACCTGTCAGTCTACAAAGTTTCCTCTCGCGCGAGTTCGCCGTTGCGCAGTGTACAGATTGCTGTCCGCCATCACTGCAAAGTAGCTAACGTTAGCCGAAAAGATTTAGTAAAGAGCGAGCAACAACAACAGAGGGGAAGATCGAGGATTTCCCTACCCATTTCCGTTTGCAGGAGAATAACATTAGCTGCCTTTCATGTAGTCTTTCATGCTTACATAGAAACGACAGCTGCTCTAACTAACCATGTCCAATCTCAAAGGCGGCACCAAGAAGGATACCAAGATGAGGATACGAGCCTTTCCTGTAAGTGCATACGGGCTGTGTGAGCGCTGAAGACGCTCTGTGTGACACGCAAGTACCGGGGATGACAGGTCGTCATGGTAGCATTGTGCTAGCCAACTATCAGAACGTGTATTTCAGAAAACAACAACAACTTGTTACACGTTGTAGCAGTGGTTTGCTATCTTACGTGCCAACAAGTCCCTCTGAGTAATAAACATTAGAAAACCTCTGTATTTTGAAAATTTAACCGTCATCTAGCATAAGCTAATGTTAGCATGCTTCCACAACCTCAGCTGATAGCATGCTAGCCGACGTCAGCTAAGTTGACTAGCAGGCCTACGGTACTGGCCAACTTGACGTTAGGTGAGTTGTAGCTAGTATGTATGGCATTTGTCATCAATTATAGCAGCTGACTTTATTTGGTTATTGTAAAGATTAGCACTATACTGTAGAAAACCTGTTTGGGAAACAGTACCACGTTAGTTTAGTGTGTTGTTTATTCGTTTGGCATGCTGTTGAACTCACTCCGTATGTAAAACATGTACATGTATGCAAAACATTAATTATTAACTTAAAATTTGGTCCGTACGGCATTTGAAAGTGACACAAATTGTAAATGTGAATAGTCTACCGTAAGCTGTTTTGGTCACCTTGCCGACTGACTTGTCAACCCATCCAGATTCCTTGTACTCCCAGTCACCTGCAGACAGTAGACACTCAAGAGACTGATATGGTCTGTGTATTGCAAATTAAGCCCTGTGCCATGCTACCTATTCAGTTAACAAGATACTCTTGCAAACCTAGTTGATTTCACTTTATTGATGGCCCTAAATTGGATGTGTAAGTAGGCTAAATAAATACAGTATGCCAACCTACAAAGGGTCTTGTGTGTATACATTATATAAACCAAAAACAGGCCTGCAATGTGATTCGCAAACGTGCTGTCATCATCAATCTTGTCTAATCCAAACTAGCTAAAGCATCATGTAAACAGTTTACTGTATGTCATGCCATGCCATTTGTGATTAATGACATGACTGCATATAGCAATAGAGGCAACTGTAAAAGGCCAATAGTAGACAGTGACAGATGTGAAATGGACAGGTTAGAATCTAGTTTGTGATGCATAAAATCTCACTCACACCTTGTGAGAATATAGGCTACTAAGAGTAAATGGTGCTAAAGCAAAGAAAAAAGCTTTTCTATAAAGTACAATCAGTCCACCTAATGAACTGGTATTTGAACTTTTTATTCACTATGTGTAGAATAGAATCAACACCTGGCTCAATAAGACCTCTTATTATGCCCAATTGAAAACAGTCAATTATATCAATCAAATCACATAACTATATGTATATTTCTTAGTCATATACCAACCTGGTACAAACAGACTGGCATATTGGAACAAATATATTTTAGGAAGTAACCAAAACTGTCACACTAGGTCATGTGACCTTATTACTGCTGCTCTTAATTTTTGATAGTCAGATTTGGTCACCGCCCAATTTAGCTCTGATCTGGAAACTGTTAAAGGAATGGTTTTACATCCTCTGTGAATGTCTGTCTTTTGGAAGGAGACTTAATGTCTTTCAAAGTCATTGGTTGGAACATCAAACGAGGGGAATGCCAAGTTAATGCCTGTAAAAGAAAAGGAAACCACACCGAATGATGAATCTGGCACTAGGATTATATTAGGACTATATTCTATCTGATATATCATGCAATACACTTTTATGTCGTACCACAAAGATTTCAGTTTAAGAGACATATCATAAACCGTCTACTGACTACCAGATTAAATTACTATTCTTAATGTGTCCCTTGTAGATGACAATGGATGAAAAGTATGTCAACAACATCTGGGACCTTCTAAAGAATGCCATCCAAGAGATCCAGAGAAAGAATAACAGCGGGCTGAGCTTTGAGGAGCTGTACAGGAATGCCTACACCATGGTTCTTCACAAACATGGCGAGAAGCTCTACACAGGCCTGCGGGAGGTTGTCACTGAGCACCTAATCAACAAAGTAAATAACTATTTTTCCCACTTCCAAAATGAAATCAATAATCCTGTTGAGCAAAAAGCATGTTTCATTGACTCCTCCTAACCTGAAATAAACAAACTTCTGTCTCTAATAGTTTTTCTCCAATTTATTTGGAGTCACTGACCTTTTTTTAGCTGAGTATTTTTCTAGTAGCCCCCAAAACCTTAATGTGAAGCAAACATGTTTCATGTGGCAAATGCACATGGAAATAAATATATTATTTAGCCTCCCGTGTAAAAGTTCCATGCTGGTTGCAAAATGTTGGCAGGGTGTCTGTCAGAAAGCAGGTTTAATATAAATAGAGCCAGAGGCTGCACTTGTAGTTTTATGGGATGTTTAGTTGTTTGCGATAGATTTCACAGAACCTGGGGGTCTGTGGAATGTAACACTGAAAGCACTCGACACTCTCATACCTTACTTATGTTTTCAGGCTAAATGTGTATCTCTAGTAGACAAAGAAACAGGCCTAGGAAACATGTCACATCCTCACGAGAATAAGGCCCAGTTAACACCTAATTGTTTTTATTTGGAAAGAAACAAGCCAGAAACAATACATTGTTTTTTTTGTTTTTCTCTAGTTGATTAAGCATTCACACTGCCTTGTTACAAATGACTAATTCAGTAGTTGTAAACAAACATCATCAGATACCACTTTGACTGGATAATTTGCCCACCTGATTCTGTTATGATGAAATACTGTGATTCCACATCTTAACTTGTTTCGTTGTCAATTTAACAGAAGGACAACCTATGCTACAGTGTAGTCATTGCACAACCGTAAATAATAATGAGGTATGTGCATTGAATTGGTCAACTATATTGACAAAAACACATTGCGAGTTACCTTCATGTCCTGTGTTTGGTTTGCATTTGGTATATTTGATTCACACTACAAGTGACCCACAGACACACAAGTTAACCAGAATTAGATTGGCAGTGCGATGGGTGTAAGGATTTACTTTATTCCACCTAAAACCATTTTACACTCATACTGTACCCCAATTAGAGTAATGTTGATACATGTTGCTCCCATACCATCCCTTGAATGGCATTAGCTTAGCCTAAATCCAACTGTCTTTCTTGTATTTCAGGTACGGGATGATGTCTTAAAATCTCTAAATAATAACTTTCTACAAACACTGAATCAGGCCTGGAATGACCATCAGACTGCCATGGTTATGATCAGAGACATTCTCATGTACATGGTAGGTCTGCTGCTGATACAGTCTGTCATATTTGTATTTGTTAATATCTGCAATAGTTTTTTTTTTCTGTACTCCTGAGCTGTTTAGCGCCTACCCACCCTGTCCACAGCTAATCCTGCACTGTGACTATAAGACAGTCTCTGTGCATGCATTTCTTATGCTGAATAACTGGCAGGACCTGTTGCGTTTATATTACTGCTACAAGGTCAAAGTCGCTGTGTGTGTGTGTGTGTGTGTGTGTGTGACAAAGAAAGGGGGGGGCCCCCGAGGTAGGTGTAATCTGGCCAACCAATAAAATGGCCACTATTGAGTTTGCCGTGTTCTGTAGGGTGCCTTTTTGTAGACCACCCCCTTCCCTTAATTTTGATCTTCCCCTCCTTTATCCTTGGGCGGTTCGCTGTAGTCCGGTTTTACTGCTGTAGAGGCCCACTATAGCGCTGCAACAATGGTATCCTCAGCCTGCATCTGTAATTGTCTGACCTCTGGAGGAGAAAATAATAATACATAGAGTGATTGTGCTGTGGTTGCAATATGGAACACAATTCCCTTTTTCTTTTCTTTTTTATCGTTGTTTTTTCAAGGAAAAGTGCAAACACTTATATGTATTCAACTTATATGGTTGTGTACTGTCTGTGCAGCTCATTTACCATTCAATACTCTTTGTATTGAAAGGTTAGCTGTGAGTAATAAAGCCACACAGCTGCAAACTACCGGCATAAAGGGGTTAAACATAATTGTCTAATTGTGTTGTATTTCTGCTGTTAGGACCGGGTCTATGTCCAACAGAACAATGTGGAGAATGTGTACAACCTGGGCCTCATCATCTTCAGAGACCAGGTGGTACGCTATGGCTGCATCCGCGACCACCTCCGACAGACGCTGCTGGACATGATCGCGCGCGAGAGGAAGGGAGAGGTAGTGGACAGGTAAGCGGGCGGTTCTCTTTAGACGCACGACGCATCTGGCACATTTTTTTGGTGAGTTCACCAAAACCGTGCCTGCCGCTTTCAGGGGAGCCATCAGGAACGCCTGCCAAATGTTGATGATCCTCGGCCTGGAAGGCAGGTCGGTTTACGAGGAAGACTTCGAGGGTCCCTTTTTAGAAATGTCCGCCGAATTCTTTCAGGCAAGTGTGTGAATATTTATGTCGTCTGCTTTCCAGCGCGCTTGTGTGTCTGTGGCAGCTTAAGGCCTTCGGTGCTAAACCTACGTCGTGTTCTCCAGATGGAGAGCCAAAAGTTCCTCGCAGAGAACAGTGCCAGTGTGTACATCAAGAAGGTAGAGGCCAGGATCAACGAGGAGATTGAGCGAGTGTTGCACTGCCTGGACAAGTCGACAGAGGATTGCATTGTCAAAGTGGTGGAGAGGGAGCTCATCTCGAAACACATGAAGACTATCGTAGAGATGGAAAACTCTGGCTTGGTTCACATGCTTAAGAATGGCAAAACCGAAGGTACTGATTTATTGACTTATTTATTGTCACTGGTTTGGGTTGGATGTGAAAAGACATTGTAATCGATTACATGCTCCTGAAAACACAAGAGAAAATGCAGTTTTGTAAGTCCCGGCTCCTGTAGCAGCACCTCGACTGCTCCGTTCATTTGTTGGGCTGTAGGCTGTCAAATCAAATGTGGTAGCCTACTATGTTGTTGATCTGCTGCCATCAAAACAATATTAACGGCTCAGATAGTTTAATTAGCAAGATGGACTGCATGCATATAGCGCTCTACTCACTGCGCCACTGTCGCTCCATAGTAATAAAATCAATAGACAGACAACTACAATATGCAAGAAACCCGGGGCATTTGGTCTTGTGTAATATTCCCGCGCTGTGTGAAATATTTCCATAGCTTCCTATTGGTGCTAGGGACGTCACTTAATGCACATCATGACGCGTCATGTTGTTGGTCACAGTTGCACCCAAGGTTAGGTTTAATATGTTGCATGTGGGACAAATCAGCTTGTTGAGACTGTCTAAATAGAGCTGGTTTCCCCCTCTTCATCTAGACCTTGGCTGTATGTACAAGCTTTTCAGCCGCGTACCAAATGGTCTGAAGACTATGTGTGAGTGTATGAGTTTGTACCTCAGAGAGCAGGGCAAGGCCCTGGTGTCAGAGGAAGGAGAGGGCAAGAACCCCGTCGACTACATACAGGTATGCTATTCACTGTGCACACCAGTTAAAAATTTTTTTTTTTACACAATGCCCTAATCCTTGAACATATATACTCATCAGATGTTGTATTGTAGTCCTATAGTGTAAAGAAGTTGCTTATGCTTAATTTCCATAAAGTTATTACATAAAATAGTACATTATGTCAGGCGAAAATGAAAAAAAAAAGATAATTTTGCTGTATTTGAGATTAATTTACTAAGAAGCAGTGTCATCCACCTGGAATATTTAACCTGAATTAGAATCTCACATGGGTTATCTACATTTTAATACCAAAATAAGCATTGTAACTTTGTCAGAACTGCATAAAACCTTATAAATGAAAGGGAATGTTTTTGCAAGGGAAAAAAGGGGAAAAGGGCCTAGTTTTTAGGTGGTTAAAGCACATATTACTACATACAGGTATGCTATTCACCATGCGCACCAGTTAATGCACCTAATGTAACTTAAATAAGGATGTTTTTTTAAAGCACATATTACTACATACAGGTATGCTATTCACCGTGCACACCAGTTAATACACCTAATGTAACTTAAATAAGAATGTTTAACTATTTTAAAGCACATATTACTATATACAGCCAGGTATGCTAATTCACTGTGCACACTTCACAACATTAATACACCTAATGTTACTTAAGGAATATTAACTATTAAAACGCATATTACGACATACAGTATTTCCATTTGTATACTGTACATACAGTAATACCCAGAAAAAATTTATTCCCTTAAATCACTTCGTAAAGCTTCACCGTTCAGTTTGAATGCTAACAAATCTGAAATCTGTTTTAAAAAGGGCCTGCTTGACCTGAAGACGCGGTTTGACCGTTTTCTCCTCGAGTCCTTCAACAACGACAGACTCTTCAAACAAACCATCGCTGGAGACTTTGAGTATTTCCTCAACCTCAACTCCCGCTCGCCAGAGTATTTGTCACTCTTTATCGACGATAAGCTGAAGAAAGGGGTCAAAGGGGTATGTGGCTGCAAATAAAATACATGTTTAAAGTGAATTGTGAGGGCGGAGTTGTAAAACTAAACCTAAATTAACGATTTATTCAGCGTTGTTACCATTAGCTGACTAGATACAGTTTTGAAGCAAAGTTACAATTTGCTACAGTGTGCACACATTTCTCTGCGAGCATTACTATAACGCACCCATTGCCTTGTTAATGTGTCCAGTTGACGGAGCAGGAGGTAGAGTCCATCCTGGACAAAGCCATGGTCCTGTTCAGGTTCATGCAGGAGAAGGACGTGTTTGAACGCTACTATAAACAGCACTTAGCCCGCAGGTTGCTCACCAACAAAAGTGTGTCGGACGATTCGGAGAAGAACATGATCTCCAAACTAAAGGTGAGTAGTGGACAGTGAACCCCCCCCCCCCCCATCCTTTTCCAATCCCTCCACCATCCCTGTGTCCAACTCACTTTCACACGTTTCCTCAAAAACGTTGGTGTTCTTTGCAACTACTTTCAGTTTTCTGCATTTAATATGGGTGTGTCTAGTGTTGCTCCATGATGTGTAGGAAGTGTAGCTGCTTATTTTGGAACCTGGTAAGATGTTTTATACATATGTATTTGAGAGTCTGTCATCACTAGTAGCCGTACTGTACTAATTATCGCTTTCATTGTAAATTTATTTAATCTTAAATGTATTGTCTCATTCTGGTAATAAATAGATTAAATTTAAAATCTTAATATGCTGACACAACCATTGTGGGCGTGTCCTTCCTAGCACTATACAGGATTAATGTGTTACAGCACTGACAGAGGTGGTCCTACCATCATCTTGTGCATCTGTAAAGCTGAAGCTCGACAATCTACGGCAGTAAAGCACAAATGATCGCTTCGTTGTCGTTTAGCCATGTGAACATTGCTCAGCCCACAGCCCGACTCCTCGTTTCGTAACCTGGCATCTATTGGCGATCGTGTCCACTGAGTGTGAATGTTACACCCCTTGTTCAGGCTCAAACTCAAGGTTTCCTGTGTGTCCTCCTTACAGACGGAATGTGGCTGTCAGTTCACATCTAAACTGGAAGGGATGTTCAGGGACATGAGCATCTCCAACACCACCATGGACGAGTTCAGGCAATCCTTAATAAGCACAGGGGTGAGGACGTCTACCCTGCCTGTACAAGTTACTGATTCACTGTACAAACACTTGCACTGTAGATGAGACTGGATGCCATGGGGAAATAAACCAGACCTTGAGGGGAATTTTATAACTTGTGACTTGTGAACTGAGTTAGGCTGTTAATTATTAATACTGCATAGCCATTTTTTTAAAATCACATACCCCTCCATCCATCCATCCTCATCCGCTCATCCAGAGTCGGGTCGCGGGGGCAGCAGCTCCAGCAGGGGACCCCAAACTTCCCTTTCCCAAGCCACATTGGAAAGCTCTGACTGGGGGATCCCGAGGCGTTCCCAGGCCAGTGTGGAGATATAATC
>JAODTR010022300.1:0-24189 GCA_025399935.1 Amblyopsis rosae
AAAAACCAAAAGTATCAATAATATTAAGAAATGCCTTAGTAAGGGGTTCAGATGCATAATTAAAATGAATGTTGAAACTGGTACTGTACTGTAGGTTGTTGCAATTGGGCCTGCCTTAAGCATCCCTGATGTAGATAACAAACCCTTAAATTCTTCTAAATGTAAGTAGTTTATGATAAAATTATCTCCAAAATGACCCAATTTATATTTGTTTTGTAGTTAAATAAGCAGGTGCCATTAGAGTAAAATACATGTTTTTATTATTTATGCATTATTATTGCTAAGTCAAACTGACTTGTGTTAGGAACAAACAAATACTTCAGAATCGCAAGAAGAAAAAGAGATAGGACTGAGGAAGAGGTTTACATAATCATTAGTGAAGACACAGTGACCATTGTGTGAGAGAATGAATGGAGAGATAGGATGACATCTCTATTATAAATCTATTGTGATGCAATTTCTTTCAAATGGGACATTGTTTACATTCCGGCTTGCATGCAATCTTTTCAACTTTCATAAACTGGCTTGTGTTGCACTGCAGCAGGCCTTCTCGCTCTCATGCAAAGAACCTAACAAAGTGTAATTTCTTATTCATATGAATGAACCAGGTAAGAGGTTGGAGGCATGAAGAATATTAGTGCACTATTTAGATGAATAAAAAATTGTAGTAATGCTAATTTTATAACGTATGTGCTCTCTGTGTGGTCCATTTTAAAAACCTACTCGTAAATTAATTTTGTATTACTGAAATTGAAAATGTTAGCTGAACCTAAGATGATCATTTGTATCCTCTTTTACATAAAGCACAATAACTGTGTAGCACAGCAGACTTGAGCTCACCAGGAAACTGACGAAACTGGCACCAAAGCTCATCAGTGGGCTGTGAGTCCTGAAGACACAATAAAACTATTTAACATCAACTCAGCAATTGAAAAGGCATTGAAACTTTCTTGTTGTTCTACAAACACTGATATTTAATCCATCAAGTATCAAGCAACACAAGTAACTGGTTTAATATGGAGCTTAAAATTAGCCATTTCAGTGGCAATTTCTTAATCAACCACATACAGAGCTAGATTGCTAAGACTCGTCAAGCCTTTAGTTGCAGTCACACAATTATCTATGATGAGGAGGAAGTTGGAACGTAACTGGAGAAAGCTGTATGCACGCCTATGTGATTTTTTGGATTACTGATGAGGGAAATGAAATGTCATTAGCCAGAAAAAGTACCATGAAGGTTGAACTTAATAAACTTGTTGAATCATAAGTGATAACCAATTATCAATATTTGTGTGTAACACAGAAGTCAATCTCAGTGTATGGTAGTTTATGGAAATATACCCTATAGTTTTGACATAAATGCCAAAATTAATATTGCAAAAGACTCAAAATGTAGACTATCTTCTGACTGACCTCTGTCATTCTATACAAGAATGATGCCTGAACTATCTTTCTAACCTGTCAAATAGAAATCTGACAGGGAAGAAGAGTTTATACTGACATCTAGAGGCTATTAGGCACACTATAAATAACAGACTGGCTAAGCTATATGGACCAGGTCTGTTTATATGCTTATCACTTAATTTACACAATGATAATCTAATAATAACATACGAGCCTACCCATTAAAACCATTCATTCAAATACCTGTATCTTCTGAAAAGATCGTCGCTTTCTTTAAATCCATTGTTGAGCAGCATGTTTATGCCTTGCAGAGCGAGTTCAGCATCATCTATCTGCTCTGCATTGTCTTCTATCTGTTTCTGCTCGGGACCCGCCATTGTTCACAGCTGATCTGCTGTTTGGTTAAATCAGTGCAATAAAAAGCCAAATGTGGATATATGGTTAGACGTCCTCTAAAACAAACCCGCATTGGTTTATTCAGACTGTAGGCCACAATAAGTAGAGACGCGCCCCTATTCTGCAGAAACGCTGAACCAGACGTCTGGGTGCAAGACCAGGGGATAGGCCACTGATGCCCAGACGCACTAAACTGCACTAGCTCCAACGGCTAAATATAATACTTTTTCCCAAAGGAAAATAGACTTATCTGAATTCGATGCTATATCCATCTCCGCTGTCCTTCCTGGGTAAATTCATTAGCCACTGTGTTTTTTCCCCATCTACATTCGGCACGGTGCGTCTAATGAATTACATAACAAGAAAAAATAGGGTGGCTTGCTTCCTCGCCAGTCCGACGTAGCGCTACCCATACGGTTTGTCGTCATAACGCACAACGCATGTCAGCGTGTCTGAAGTCAAAGACGCAGCAAACATATACACACACACACACACATATAGCTTGATTCGAAGCCTACACATCCTTTAGCCTAGGCGAGGTGGATTAAGATGAATCTTTCAAAAAACTAGATTAGGCCGAATGTAAAAAGCAGCCTAATATTAATAATATGATCTAATAATTATGATCATGGATGTTATATGTATATAGGTTACTGAACTTATGTGCACAGTTGCTCTCTGCACAGTATTTATGAACCAAGTCAGTGCAGGGCATTATTTCATGCTGACATAGGGTCCAGCTTTTTCTCAGACAACCCATATTAGAGTCAATATTTACACTTTTTTTTATATATACATATACATATACATACACATATATATATATATATATATATATATATATATATATATATATATCAAACACACACAGTAAAACTGCTGTTTACTGTTAGGGGTTTCTTAACTCAGGCACGTTGTATAAATTTTAACATGTTAATTTACTATTCAGTTGAACTGAAAGCTGAATGGGTAAAACATTAAAAATGTATAGAGATCTTTATCTCATCTAAACAGACAACCACCTCATCTAAAGATGAGATAAACATATTTTATTTGTAGCTAAAGCACTTTGTAACATTGATTTGAACAGTGTTGAAATACAGTTTCAGTGCTGATTTTGTGTGCGCGCACGCACGCCTGTTTCCTTTCAGCTGAATGGAGTAGTCCCTCACGATAACCTGGTCCTGATTAAGATGAAACCTGATGAACATGGGCGTTTTGGCTTTAATGTCAAGGTGAGCAGACACATTGTGTTCAGTAACCTCTATTTTAGTTCTACTAAAACTCCTCAATTATGGTACAGTATGTTTGTGCTTGGTAGACTGGAAGAATCTTGTTAAATTATCTACTTTTCACAAGCATTTAAAGAAGTTAATGAAGAGTGCTTTGCTTTTCTTTGCTCATACTGTCTCTTGGGAAGGAAATAGTCAATCTGAATGAATGAGGAGGCTGTATATACATTATACTGTGTGTATGTGAATAATTACTCCTGGATCAGCACAATGACATAGTCTATCTGTGTCCTATAGGGTGGAGCTGATCAGAAAATGCCCATCATTGTGTCTCGAGTGGCTCCTGGAACATCGGTATGCTGTGGCACCGCACTCAAGCCTGGTTTATGCTTCAGCCGGTCTGCGTTGTTAATGGCATGTGCGGGTGTACGCTGACGTGCTCAGTATTTATAGTTGTGCGGCCTAGTTGCGTTAGAATTGTTCACTGAGCATGCGAAGCCCCACTTCACTATGTGGAAATGATGTCTGGTTAAACTGAGTGTAAACGATTGGAAATGAGCATAACAAATATTTCTTCCCAGCAAATCTCAGACAGACACACATGCACGCAGACACACAGCTACTCTCACGTTGGCTCTTCCCTGTACACCCTATCGTCTCGTTGCAGGCTGATCTATGTGTGCCCCGTCTGAATGAAGGGGACCAGGTGGTGTTGATTAATGGGCGGGACATCTCTGACCACACCCACGACCAGGTGGTCATGTTCATCAAGGCCAGCTGTGAGAGCCACTCGGGGGAGCTCCTGCTATTGGTCAGGCCTAATGGTGAGTAGCTGTCATGGTTTATTGGCTAGGCGGCTCCGAGGGTTGTGTTCATTACAGTAGCATACCAATGAAGCAACCAGGTTTCTAGTCTGATTGATGTATGTACGTCAAAGCTGGGATGGGGAGAGCAAAGACGATGAAAAATTAAAAGTATAACTATGTTAAATAGGTCTCAAGGAGATTACCACATGCATGCCGTTTTACATTGAAGTGCATATTTATGTGTTGCATGTTAATATTACATTCCAGTAGTGTCACCATGGGTAATTAAAATTATCTTATTTTAAGCTTTCATGTGTCTATGCCATAATAACAGACTATGCCTAAGGCCCAGTGCAGTCATTATACAGTTATTAAGACATCAAGTGCAGAAATGATGATTGAATGTTTTATTCATCATTGTAATATTACTGCCCTGTGTATAGTATAGCACTTCAGGCTATCGCCCACAGTGTTACGATACTCTAGCAAGCCATTATAGATTGTGTCGTGCCTTATTCCTGACCCTCTAAAGCAGCAGTTGTCAAACCTTTAAACCAGTGACCCACAAGATAAATTGGCATCAAGAAAATAATAACAACCATGTCTACACATTAGGAGATGTATTTCTTTCATATTAAACATGACAAAAAACGCGGCGGATGCAGCTGATGAAGACGGATGGATCGATGACTAAAACGCTTCCAGGAATCTTACCGGCTCTGCGTTGTTACAAACAAAAACGAGCACACGTGTGTTTAGAGAGAGGCTGAGTTCACTGTGTTGTGTCCTATTGCAGCCAACTATGATGTGGTGGAGGAGAAGGTGGACTCAGAGCCAGACTTCCAGTACATCCCAGAGAAGTCTCCACAGGACCCCACACAGCTAGACCAGCATGCCTGGAGGGACTCTATGGTTTCACTGAAGGACGGCCTCTCCAGTGGCGCTATACTAGCACACTTTGACGTGAGGAGAAACGTATAGACACACTGTATACCATACATATGCATGGTTTACACCAGGCCTGCGTTTAAATGTAACACTGTGTGGCTGTTCAGATTGCGTCATGACACCTCCCAGATGCTCACATTTATCTTCTAGCTCATTGTTTATGTGTGAAATGTGTGCGAGTGGATGTACACGGGGGCTAAGGAGAAGGGCAGAGAATAATAGTAGCCAATCAGAACTCTGTGTTTTTTGTGTGAGACGGTGCTTGCCCCCGTCACACCAATGTTTTTGTAACGCTGGTTCCAAACACAACCCTTTTAGACTGTCCTCACGACAACACGGTGGTTTGAAAGTTTGTCATTTTTCCATTGCGTTGTTAAAAGGGATTTGCATCCACATGGCAGTGTTTTGAGTGTGTCCACACGGAAACGCAACAAAGAATGAAAACTCTGTAGCAGATATGCTAAGCAGGCAAGTATGTGGCAGTGTAACTTTGGACTGGTACATTAACTGCGCATGAGCAACAGGCTGAAGCTTACAGACAGGAATGGATGTTCTGCTAAGCTTATTAATGTTCTAAGCACATACAAATATTTATTTCCAGCGAATCTCTTATTTATACCAGTAATTTTTCAAACACTTTGGGAAGCATGTAGATTATATAGATATTAAGATAGCTAATTCCTTTTGCATACAGAAGTAGCATGACGTCATCTCAGAGAATGAGCAAAATACGCGCATTTGAGTCTGTTTGTTACTATGGAGGCGGGACAGCGCAGGGACACCCGCGCACACAAATGTAGTTTATTCTGCTGTGATTATTACCATATTTTGTTTATATATTATGGCCCATGAAATAAACTAAACCATGTTTTAAAATACACTGTAGGTACAGGTTTTATCTTAGGTAACTTAGGTAAGCAAATGCAGACATATAAAGACTGCTAAGCTACACAATGCAGTACCAGTAAGAGCTATATTAACAGCATGTTCATGTAGACCTAAATAAATACAAAACAGTTGGATTTTTCATTCCTTTACTCATTACATTCTAAAAACGGTCTTATGTTTTACAAACAACAAATACTTGTGCACTTGGCCCTATGAGAATGACAGTACTACGGCTAGACCACAGCTAGCCCGTACTTTATAATGCTTGTTTATGTCGAATGCTAGTGCTCAGCGCTGTGATGTGAACGTGCGTAAGCAACCATTTACCGGTAGGCTCCACCCCTATTGCTGTATGTGCTTCTGAGCAGGTTCAGTTGAACCGAATGGGTGCCATTCTAAAGTACCCTATCCAGTTCTTAAAACACATCCATGGCTGAGATGTATCAACAAGAGGAGGAATAATATATACCGTTAACAGACTTTTTTTTTTTAAATAGCTATTTTAATAGTTTTAAATGGCTATTTTATAGTTTTGAAAAGTCTGCCAAAATCACCAAGTCTACCAAAATCACTGGTGTCATTTGAACGTAAGGCCAAAACAAAAAAAACACTCACAAAAACTTCCAAGTTTCATTGTTGTTGTTGTTTCATTGAGAACAGGACCTTGAAATGACATTTATGGACCCTTCCCCTGCCTTCATTTCTGTGTTTGATTTGTGCTGATTTTACGTATTTGTATTTTCACTTTACTGTTGGCCTTATTACTTTTTAGTGTATCGGCGAACAGCAAATATTTTAATCAATATTATTTATGTTGTTCCTACGAGCACTTGCCAATTTGTGCCTTATATTTTTGGATGGATTAGAAGAAAATGGATAGGCATATTATACAAGATGTGTGTAACACAAACTTTACCAACAGCAAGCATATTTTGTTATATTCTAAACCATTTATTAGCATATAGGCTACATGACAAAAAATATTCCACCTGTAGGCTAGTATATTGTAACTAATTACATCATATTTGGTTATGCTATCAATCTTGTTGAGTGAAATACATGTAATCAACATGTATTTACATTCAGTTCATGTCATAATCTGCTACCTAGGACAGCTCCCGTAACGCGTAGTTGAAGATGCACTTTATTATTAACAAGCTGTTTTGGGAGATACATCCACAAGAGGAGGAATAAAGTATTCCTTTAACATCCTTTTTAAATAGTTATTTTAAATACTTTTTAAAATAGCCATGTGGGAGGTGTGGCAGAAAACTATGATGACGATGACTGCATTTTGAGAACAAGGCCTTGAAATAGCCTTTGAAATGGCCTATGGATGCGCGCACACACACACAGTTATCACGCATAACTGCTCATAAAAGCTGAAGTCTGTGGAACATTGTGCACTCAGAGCCTAGAAATATTGATAGACTGAGAATGTGCTGCAGTGTGGTGTTTGTTTTAGTGTCAGTACACAGTAATGCCATGTTATGTGGGTGTTAAATGAGCCTGTGGGTTTTAATGGCTGTGCTGTATGCTTGCCTGATAGTTTTGAAACTCTAGCTTTTCTAAATGCTTTGTTGGTGTGTGCTATTGAAATCAGCTTGCATGGAGAAGCCGTTATGTCAAACATAGCAGCCCCCCCCCATATACTGTATTGCTTCCCTGCACTCGTGTAAACAGCACAGCTTAACATTTCATTTACAGCATTTACCAGATGCTTTTATACAAAGCGACTTACAATACGTCCATTTGTCAATAGCTGAAAACCAGTTATCGTAAGTAAACAACATTGTTTATTTATAATCATATATATATATATAATGGCAGCAGCATGTCATCAGTGCTACGTTAGTTGTTAATTAGTTAGTTAATTGATTCATTAATATACTCACAATGGAGGTACAATGTGACCAACCATGGTGATAGATCGATGTGCTCTGGTGGGGCCTAGAACTATTGCTTGGAGGGAGATTGGGCCAGTTCTCACTTCCTTGTAGGCCATGTATGTGTTTTCAATCTGATGCGGGCTACTGTATGAATGGGGAGCCAGTGTAGGTGTTACATGGAAGAGCTTGGGATGGTTGAATGCCAGATGTACTGTGGCATTTTGAATACACTGTAGCACACACAAATGCATACACTTCACAGAAACGCAATACAACAAATACCCCAGGCATACACACACATACTATATGCAAGGTAGGATATACACCACATAAACACAGCACCCATATTGCTTCACGCATGTTAAATAGATATGTAGGTCTCAACATGTTTGACCCATGGCGTTCTGTGTGTTCCTCTCCCTACAGCAACTGTACAGGAAGAGGCCGGGCATGACCATGTTGTGTGCCAAATTACCTCAGAATGTTTCCAAGAACCGCTACAGAGACATATCTCCCTGTACGTATACGTGCCGAGTCACAGCTGTGTGTGCGCAAGTGCACACGTGCACATTTCTACATGTATCCGGTCCTCTGCTTCAATCTCCCTGTGTCTATCATTCTCTCCAGACGATGCCACGCGGGTTATTCTCAAAAGCACAGATGACTACATCAATGCAAATTACATCAACGTGAGTTATTCTTTTTTCTCTTGCTCCCCCTTGTTACTGTCTGTGGCAGACATGCTTCCCTCTTAACGTGGGTAAGGGGAGAAGGGGGTGGAATGATGACAAACAAATGTAACTGAAACACCATCTTTTCTGGATAGTGTGTGTTTTCTATGAATGAATCACATAGACGCATACTAAAATGCTAATGGTATACTTGCTGTACAGTGACACAAGGACTCTCACAAGTGTCATCATCGTAACCGATATAGCCGGTCTTGCAGCGTTTCTCTACATTTAAAACGTGACTGCTTGGCACAACATCTTTGAGATGACACTGAGGCAATAAATAAAGAACCTTGCATGAAATTAAATTTTTCAGCTGTGTATTTCAATATGTACATGTCTGTCTGTCTGTCTGTGTCTCTAGATGGAGATCCCAGCATCCAGTCTTATTAACCGCTACATAGCGTGCCAGGGCCCTCTGCCCAACACCTGCCCTGACTTCTGGCAGATGACGTGGGAACAGGGCTCCTCGCTGGTGGTCATGCTGACCACACAGGTGGAGAGAGGACGGGTATGTGCCAATACCAGCCGCTACACCTACCGCACTGTGTGTATTAACCAGCACACTGGACATTCACCCTAACATGTTACCAGATGACACACAATACTGTAGTTTAGCTATCCAAGGCTACAAACAACAGTCCTCTGCAGGATCTGTGTAGGTCACAACAGGGAACAGTACGAGTCCCGTGGAAAAGTCCCTCAGCCCTTATATTAAATATTCAGTGTGGATGGATACACTTGGGAGTAAAGTTAATTATTGGTGGCCATGCTGATTGTCACACCGTAGCTTTTAAAGAGATGAGTAGGTCTAAAATATGTTGAAACTAGTACTTTTAACAGTATGTTGTGATACTTCTTGTGCGTACAGGGGTAGCAAACGCATTGAGATGAACAGTAATACACCAATAAACCTGTAAAGGGCTGCTGATATTAATATAAATAATACAACAGAAATGTCTGTTTCCTAGGTGAAATGTCACCAGTACTGGCCTAACCCTGACAGCAGCGCCACCTATGGGGAGTTTGTGGTGACTTGCCACACCGAGGACGGTAACACAGCTTTCCTGGTCCGAGAGATGACCCTGGCACACACGCAGGTAGGCGCACGCACGCACACGCACACACACACGCTGGTACTCCCATTACGTAATCAAGAAACAGGGAAGGAGATGTATAAAGAGAGACGAGGAGCAGAGTGTGTGACAAATGGAGACAAAGCGATTAAGCGGCGTGACGGCATTTTCTCTGAGACGAGCGGGAAGACGACGGTCGCCGGGCGTAAAAAAGAGAGGGAGCTGTGTCTGTGAGGAGTCGCTGCAGTCTCCACCATGGTTGTTGCTATGGCGACCGGTGTGGGCTGTTCTTTTTCTGGCTCCTGCTGCTGCATGCAAGACACATATTGGGATTTGGTTACCATAGTAACTCAAACACACCAGTCGGTCACACCGCTGAAACTAAAAGAGACAAAAAAACAAAACAAAAAAACATGTTGTTTGTTTGTGTGTGTGTGTTTATGTTGTATTGCCGAGTCCATTCATTTTGTCTGTTTCTTCATCCTTGTATGGTTTACCAAATGGTGCAGGCCAAGCCTTTTACCAGTCCAACAAACATAAGTATTTGCTAATTCACCGTGTGCCATTAAATGCACTGTATATTGGCATCCGTTACAGTGGTAATGAGTTCATTGGCACCAGGTCAAATCCTTTGTTTTGCGTGTAGTGGCTCTGGGCTCTTGGGTCAAACGGCTCTGTCTTATTCCATGTTGTAATGCAGAGGACTTAAAACTGTGTGTGTGTTATTCGTCGTGTCCATGCTTCTACTATCCTCCATGCCTACGGTTCTGTTCCATTAGTCCATTAAGTGAAAACGTCCTAAAATGGACGTCAAGGGCTTTTAGTTACAGGGTACCCAGTTGTAATAATATAGTTGGTTGTAAAAGAAAGATGCGTAATTAGGTATTTACTGTAGTGCGTACAACGATTTGCATGATATATGGCTTGTTATAGGCCATGTACAATTTTTATGTTATCTCTTTATTGGCAGTTTTCCTCCACCCCCCCATGTAACTTTAGTCTGTTGCCCCCTGAATGGAGCCATAAATTGTGACCTTTTTAAAATATGTCTCCGGGAGGAGGCAATTAGCATTCTGCTCTGCCTGTGATGGTTTCCATGGCGATAGTTGTGTTACCATGGTGATGCAGAGAGGACCGTTAAAGGGAAATACGGACTCGCATACACTCCAAAGGCGACAACAAATGATTGTGGTTGAAGGGGGAGCTTAATTTTCAAGGGCAGGTGCAAACATTTGATCAAATAATAGAATACATAATCTATAGGGTGTGAATTGTATATCACTTATACAACAGTGGTTCAAGGTTCAAATCAATACTGTATTTGAGTGTATGCATACCTTAAGGTTCATTGCCTGCTGTATAACGCAAAGCAGATAAAAGAAGCAAATGTTATTAGTCTTTTTGTTGTAATCTATCATGACCTATTTAAAACAAAATAACAGTAGACATACAGTAAACTACTACTAAACACCCCCTCCCTCAGCCCACCTATCTCTGCTGTCATTTGCATGCATAGGTATAGTCAGTCATTGCAAGATATTTGTAAGCTAATACACTTTGTCACATTCACCAAATATCTCCTCGCATTTCGCGTGTTGAAAAACGAATCCGATACATATATACATATACAGTAAACAGCAACATAAACAAAGTGGCGAACACCGCTCACATCAACAAAGCCATAGCGTTCCGCTTTGCTTCACAATGCGTTTCAATGTGTGGAGCGGTGCCGCTAAGGCATATGGTTTTGAGCTTGAAGTTAGCAAGCGTTCTTTTCGAATAACTGCCTTTTTAAATCTGTATGTGAACCAGCAGACCATTTCAGAGCTTATTAGTGGTCTTCTCAAACCCTGTGAGTGCAGCTTTTTGTGCTATAATAAGCATAGGCCATGTGAATGGTGTCAGAAGATGGGGGTAACGGGGTGATAGTTGAATATGTCTAAAGCGCAGTGTTGTAGTCACCAGTAACAGAACTGTACTCTGTATATATAGAATGAAACCGCTGTAGTAATAGTAGATATCACTGGAGCAGTCTTTAGCAGTCACCCTCAGCCCAAATTGGAGGGTTTATTATTGGAAGCCCACTCTCGCATTTCAGCGACGTTATATCCGTGTAGCCTCAAGCTGACATGACCGCGGCACTGTGAGTGATGTGTCGGGTGCATGTGTGGCAGCAGAGCGAGCAGAAGAGGGAGCTGACGCAGATCCAGTACCTGGCCTGGCCAGACCACGGCGTTCCCGACGACTCCACTGACTTCCTGGACTTTGTGGCACTGGTACGAAGCAAACGGGCCGGCAGGGACCAGCCCGTGGTGGTCCACTGCAGGTACGAGGGGAGGGGGTCCCTGGATGCACACACACACACACAGACTGGTCTTCTTTACTACTGTATATATCCATATCTGTTCAACCAGCCTTTATGTGTGTATATATATATACATTTATTTTTTTCCCCAGCGCGGGGATTGGTCGAACGGGGGTGCTGATCACCATGGAGACGGCCTTGTGTCTGATGGAGTGCGGTCAGCCGGTCTATCCCCTGGAGATCGTCCGGACCATGAGAGACCAAAGGGCCATGATGATCCAGACGCCGGTACGTACACGGGCACTCGCCTTCCCACTCGGAGATCAGCTTCCTGAACTCTAACCTCAGATGGGTTCTCTTCCTAGCCTCGCTGACAGCCTAACCATGCCTGATTGGGAAAGGAAGGATCAATAAGTCTACAGGGAGAAATATAGGATGCTTACAAAGTATCTATAGTATTCATGACAATGGTGCTATTTAATCTTTAGAAAGTGTACGGCATCTGCACCATATCTCTTCACGAACCCCTTATTAGTGTATGTATACTGTACTAGCACAGCGTTAGCAGGCTGCTCTCCGATGAGACCAACGGAAGCACAGCCAATAGACCGCTATTGAAGTTGAGCTTCAATTGGATCCTATGGCAGATCAGAGTGCGCTTTGTGTCTATGGCAAAAATATCAAAGTTGATTGGACAACTGGCCTTCAACATGTCATTCTGAGTCCCGCCCTGAAGTTTACCGTAGCTTCCATGGTGGTCTGAGTTGCGTTTTATGAGAGCTTTTCACGTTAGAAACCACATCTCAGCATTTATTGGATAGTGGGCTTTTTAATTAGTTTTTGTCTTGCCTAGAAAGTTGGCTTCTCTATTTAATACAGGGCGAACCGCGTAATAAACAGCCAATCATCAAAAATAGATGCAACAGTGAGTAGGTTTTAGTTTTACATATACTTTTTTTTTTATAGCCATTTGTAAAAAAAAGTGTATTGTGATGTGTCTATCAACATTGTAGCGTTGTAGAACAGATTAAATGGAAAGGTTAGTTCAGGAAAGGCTACATTTTAAAGACTATGGCAGACCAATGCACACCATTGACTTAAAAAGGCAGGGTAATTCTCAAGAACGCTTGCTAACTTCAAACTCAAATCAACACGGTATCACTCCATGGTCCTCCGCGATGCCACCTCACACATCAAAATGGATTGTGAAGAAAAGCGTAGTGCTACGGCTTTGTTAATACAAGCGGTGTTTGACGTGTTCACGGAGCATCTTGATCATTAAGTGTATTCACTTACATTTATCTTGCAATAGCTGACTATACCTTTTTAATTAAAAATCAAAAACATGTCCTTTCAGCTATGTTGTGCTTCCCTTGTGTCTGAAAAGACCAGCCACCACTGGTTTCAAGCTCGTGTTCAAACCATATTTCTAATGTACAAACCCCCCGTGACATCACCCATAGGTTTTCTGAAGAACGGTGTGCTGGTTCTGGCTGTTATCTTTGCAGTATCTGACTGTCTATTACTTCTGGCACCTTTAGTCCCCGTACGGTTGTCATGAAAGGGTAAAATAGCTATTGGAGACAAAACTCTTTTTTTACCAGGCAGTAAACATTCAACATCAAATGTCTATTTCTGCTGTAAAGTTGGACATTTTCACATGGGGTTCTATGGAGGTTGACTCTCTTTTGGAGCCAGCATCAAGTGGAACTGCACATTTTATTCACCTCCGCTTTGGATAAATTTTTTAGCCCTGTAGGTTTCCGCTTGGTTCAAAGAGATGCCTCCCTCCGGATGTGGCATAGATATTATTTAGACATGCCTGTGAATAATACATCCATGCATTTAAAGATGTTGTCTCACTGTGTAATGTCCCTCTCTCAGAGCCAGTACCGCTTTGTGTGCGAGGCCATTCTGAGGGTGTATGAGGAGGGTCTGGTCCGACCGCTCAAGAGCGCCCTTTACCAGCAGAGAGAGAAGGAAGGCCATGGAGGAGCAGGAGAGGAGGAGGAGGAGGAGGACCAGGAGCACAAGCAGAAAGAGCAGCAACGTGACGTATTGGAGGTGGTCAGAGCGGCGGATGCGGGGGAAGAGGAAGCACATTTGGTGGAGTTACTAGAAGGAGGTCTAGATGATGAGGAGGAGGATGACGATGATGATGATGACGATGTGGAGGTGTTGGACGTGGGAAGGGTGGACGAGGATGATGACGACGAGGAGGATATGGAGGAGCCGAGCGTCGCCAGTGCAATCAGCGGCGCCAGCGAGACCAGCTTGAATCCAGAACCTGACCCCATAAAGCCTTGACCTTGGCGGTCACCGCGGGGACGTCGGGGCGTGCTTCACTAGGAGGTGGACGAGAGAACATAAGCACTGTTGCACTTTATGCCGACAAAAAAGGAAAAAAAAAGTTTTAAAAATTACAAAGAAATGTAAAAGACCACGAACAAACTGGACAAATATTCTAAGAAAACAAAATCCAGCTGTGTTGAATAGGTACCATTAGGGAGCAGTGTGTGTTCAGGGTAAACTTAAAACAAAAAGACAGACTGAAAGAGAAAGCTATGGGAGAACATGACGTCATAAGAATGCTGTAGTGCCATAACTATGGGAGGAGAGGGGGGCTTGCTAATGCAGATGGATAAGGATTATTTTTTTCAAAGAGTATCCCTCTCCCCTTTAGAAGTCTGCCAGACGGACAAGCCTTTTTTACACTCGGTGTCCTCCTAGCTGGTAGAGATATAACCCCCTCACCACCCCCCCGCAAGAGTATTTATTGTGTTTTAAGTTTTGTCAAGAAAAGTTGTATGTTTTGTTTGTACGAGTCTAGCTTCACATGTCCTTAACAATGAAATCTTAGCTGATAAAGTCTAATCTACTTTTTTCTTCCTTTTTCTTTTAATGCAAAACAGTTGTTTAATTTATTGTTCATGATTTGATATTTTTTGCCTTTGTTGTCTTAGCTTTTACAGTGCAAAAATGTGAATGAACAGTCAAGTACCATGTGTCTCCCTGTGTAGTGCTGAGTTCTTTTGCATATCCCACTTTGTGCTTTTCTAACAAGCACAAGTTATAGTATATACTGGTTTTGTGGCCTGTGCCTGCACCTCAACGCTAGGGCCTATTAAAGGTCGCCAAAAAACAAAAATGTGCATTACAGTATGTATCATAATTGGCATATCCTATATTTTAATTTGAAACTGGAAAAATTACTTGTTTTAAAGAGGCTAATACAGGTTGTCCTACTAACCTACAGCCAAAGTTATTTCATTCAGCTCAGCGTGTACATGGAAACTTTTTTGTAATTTGCTCTTGAGAAATTGCTTTCACAAAATGAATTGTGGGTCAAAGATCACTTCCTCAGTTAAAGCTGATTTGGCACCAACCTGGCTGAGATTACACATACAAACCTTATTGAAGCTCTACTTTGCTCACCCAAACCCAGTCCTAATCTTGATTATAAGGTGCTATATTTGTAATTTTGGAGGGAGGGTGAGGTGATGACAACAATTTTCTGAAAAGTTATTCATATAATTTGATTTTTTTTTTTCTTATAATTATTTTGGCTAAGCCATGAGGTCAATCGATGGGAGCTGTAAAACATCCTCTTAAGCTATTTTATTGTCTCTTTTCAGAGAGTTGTAGAGAATTCAAGACAGCAACACAAATACACAGCATTTATCTGTATTCATTGATCCTTTTAGATATTTCTATCTTGTTTTAAGACATGTTTGAAGCAGGCAGGATGCCAATTATGATAGGATAATAGTTTTGAGGATTCAAATTCACAAACTCCACCATCCAAATTAGCATTTTGCAATACTGACTAAGGTGTCATTGAGATCATTATATTGTTATAAAATGAGTTGTTTCAGATACGCTTCTACTTATCATGTTGTCATTGGCTCCTTTAAGTTATCCTAAAGCCCATTTCACTGTTACTGGCCATTTGATACTTTGTACAGCCCAGAGCAGTTATTGCACCATGCAAGCCATATAAAATAATAAGCCTTTACAGCTAGCTCGGCAGATGCTGCAGGCACCTGAAAGGGGCTTAACAGACAAACCCACTGCCATGAGTGAGAGTGCTGGTGCTCTGTCTATTTCTGTTTCTGAATATTTCTCCTGCTCTCTCTTATTCATTGTCATTTTTAGCATACAAGTGTTAGCTGTCTGGTCTAAGACTGATTGTCTATTAACTGGAATGAGGTTGTAAATTGTCATAACATACCAGACTTAAGTTAGGGTTTCATTTATAGAGACACTTTAAAGAGTCTTCACAAGTACAATTATTCTGTCTTAAGCGGGCTTAAGCATACATTCAATTATTCTCCATTTTTAACAGCTCAGTCATACCGGGCACAATCCTTTCTGTGTACTGTATTGTGACTCCTTTGTTTCATAATTTACCCGTCTCCCTTACTACTTAGATCTCGTTCTTCCTGAGGCTACATATGTCATCTCAGCAGAGCCTACTCAAACTTTTACAGCCCATTCTTTGTGTTATTTCCCCAAATGCTTCTAATTTGAATCTTGATTCATAGTTTGCTCTTTTATTTTACGGCCTCAAGCAATTGACATATCTCAGTAAATTGAAAGGACCAATTGAACAAATGCAATAAATGCAAATGTAACAAAAGTAAAAAATACATTTAAATTGCCATGCAAAAATGCAATTATTTATGGACAACAGAAGGTCTTCCTTGCTGGAGACCCTTCTCTGAACCAATTATTGGGATTAGAAATGATTCTCAATGCTGTAATCGGTATGGAGGCAGTTAAACAATACTAGTTGAGAGTGATGCTATGTATGGCCACATTGGAATAATTATGCTATAGTTACACTCTAACAATAGTGTTTGCCTCTCCGTTTGTGATTTGCGGCCAGCATTACAAAAATGTTTGTGCTAGGAGTCTATACTCCTACTTTACCTTTTACAGAGCTAACAATGTAATTTATTTTATTTTTATTTTTGTACACCCCTTCCCCTACAGTTTCAGTTTTTTCTTTGGCAGTGTGGGATTCTGCGGACACTCCTGTATATAATACAATCGAGGAGTGTACCTTTTATAGATAATCACTATAGCCTACACAGTACAGTATTAGGATTTTTGATGGGAAAGGGTGATTCATAGGAACAGTTTGACAGAAAAGGAATTCCTGCAGGTTAGCCTACTGAAGTTTTGAGCCTTTCTGTTCAAAGGGTTTGTGTTGTTGACACACAATGAGTACTCAGTTTGTTAAAGGTACAGATCAGCAGGAGTCTGGAGTGTGCAGGGAAAGGGGAGGATCAGTGTTTGGGGTGAGGTCAGTTGTATTTTTGTAAAGAGCCGCTCGAGCTGCATATGGACAGCACCGCACTTTGCAGATGACGGGTGGCAGGTACTGTAGTGCTACTGAAACAAGTCAGACAAAGTGGTGTCTCTTTTATTTATCACTTTTATTTAGTTTTGTTTTAGGGGGAAATAAGAGTACTCCTTACTATAGTGCCACTTGTTAATTTTGTGTAAATGATACTAGACCATGTAAATACAATGTTGTATATGAAAAAAATCTTTAAAATAAAAGGGAAAATCATTTGTGAGTTGAAACTTTTTGTTTTATATTTTGTTTTGCAATTTTTATTTGCATTTTTTGCTGATTCTGGTGACACAAATGGTCTGTATTTAAAACATTAAGTGTTTTTATTTGAAGGTTAAGCTATGTTAAGTGTATATATGATTAAACACAAAATAATGGCAAATGTTTTAGCGTACATTACCCTGGTTATTAACTCTTCTACCTTTGTCATAAAAAAAACAGCCATTTTGTCATAATTTGGCTAGTTTTTCTTCTACAGTCAACTGCTTTGGACATGTCTATAAGCTTGATTGTGAACAATTAAAGCTGGTCTGTCAAAGCTTGAGTAAGTGGTCTCAGGATCACCTTGCTTATACTGTAAAAGAGGTCACACAATAATGATGTGTACTTCAAAGATTAAAGATAATTACAATCAGTGATCTAGTGATTGCTGGATGAAGACGAGGTAAATGGAATTATGAATTAGGCCTAGCACTTTTAAATGCGTTTCATAGAGCTTTACATTGTTGTATAGCCTACACAAAAATAATGTATTGAGAGAAAAAGTTATTAATATGGGGAAAGATTTTGGATAAAATAGTTTAATAACGATAATTTTTATTTGTTAGAGTGTAAGCCTATGCTTGTACAGCAATTGAAGGATATACCAAACAAACAAAAAATATAGTTGCACAATAACAGTCAATATTTAATGGGATAAAATGTTATTTAAAAAAAAATAGGCTTACTCAATATTTAATAATTTGACATTGAATAAGTAATTTTGGCATTTTATGTTGTACTCTGCTTTTTCACTGCCATCTTATGATTAAGAACTTGGCAATTCAAAAACAAATTAAAGTACCATAATTTTTTATTTTTTTTTGTAGCTGTAAACGAAGTAATAGGACCGATTTGTGATGGGACACATCAATGCACATCAACCTCAGCTCCTTGACGCATGTTTCAAAGTTGTAGTGGGTGGAGTCAGGATTAAATCTTGGGTGATGCAGGTACACTTTATTTATATATTTATTTATGTATGTATTAAATAATAACAATATACTTCATATGACCTACAGTAGGCTACAAATATAGCAGAAAATGTATTTAATTATGTATCCACCAATTATTTTAATTCTATTTTTTTTTTAAATGTTACAGTAGCCAATTCTGAGATCACGAGTTAGGCTGCTCACCAGAGTGAGGCGCTGAAGCAAATAATTAATAAACACATTTATAAATTGTCTAAAGGTGGCAAAATTGCATCAATCTTCTGATATGGATTAAACGAAAGAAAATGGTATGCCCTACTACAATACAATAGAGGTCTATTTAATATTTGTTCCAGCCATATCCATGTATTTTGTTTGTCAGTAGGTAGGCTACACACTTATCAAAATATGCTATTCCAGTAGCATACAGAACATACATTACAGAACGGCTCTAATCAGTCGTTTATTTTTCTATTTTTGTGAACGCAAACTTCGTACTAAACTCAACACGTTAGTCTTGAAGGTAAACGTGTCTCGTGTTCCCATGGTGTGCTAATATAAAGGCTTTATTCTGACGTCATATCCTGAGGGGATCTGACCTCCCACTTTTTGTTTAGACCTGGGAGAAAATTATTAGGCAGAGGCACTCAGTTGGGTGTAAAGTATATCACATTTGCACAAAACATGGGAATATATGAGGACATTTTTTAACCGTTGAGCATGCAAGAAGACGTACTTTAAATTCCAGCGAGTGTTTCGTAAGTATGGTTTTAGGTCTTTTGATCGTGGCCGTGGCGGACAGAGCAAGTGTAAACGCGATTCTTTTCATCATCAGCATCACGAGCCCAGCTAGCTTTGGTGCTACGTACGGGAGCGTTTGTTTTCCAACACACTATAGGCCTGTATATAATTGTCAGGCATGCATGCTATAACGAACGACTGTAACGCGTTTCATGTTCCGATTGTCACTACTACTTTGAAGTAAAACACGCGCTCTTCTAAATGAGCACAACCTGTTGCTCTTGCGGAGTTTACAAATTGTCCTGTAGCTCAATGTTGGATGGGCAAGGAACAATGATAAACCTTGAGCTAACTTGAAGAGATATACGGTATACATCTTACAGTTCACAATCCATAATTAATTTGACTATTTAAATGGGTAGTGTTATTGTTATTTAAATTTATTAAAAGTTAACCAAACTTGCTGACTAACCTTAGTTAACCTTGGCTAACAGGCTAATGTTATTGGCATGGTTGGAATTTTTTGTGATATTCATGTAACCCTTTTATTGTGTTCGATAAGGATGTACCGTACACCCTTTGGTTTTCGCGGGTCCAATTTGACCCGTGTTTGAATTAATTGGTAAAAACGAGAATAAAAACACACAAAAAAAAACAACACAAATCATCCCAAAAAAATGTTGTGTTCTGAAAATAACTATTATTGATAAATAACAACAATATATGCTTTATTTTATGTATAACCTTTTCTTAATTTATGTACAAATCGATTTTAGTTCAAAATAGGCACAATTGATCTTATGTATTGCATGATGAACAGAACAGGCACATATATTTGTAATCCAGGAGAGGTTGATATTTCCCAAAAATAGCATATTAAAAAAAATCAATAAACAGTATAATTCCCTAAATGTTTAGCCAATACTGATGTTTGTGAAATACTCCCACATGGCCAACAGTATTTTTGTAACTATTATTTGAAAACAAACCACATGATCATGGCACCCATTGCTCTTATACCATGCTTGTGACCAGTCAGTTGCTGATACAGGTGGTATGATCTTCTCCAATGCCATAGAAACCCTGCGTTCAGGATGGTGAAATGTTCAAGTTCAATGAACGCTAAAGGCAGTGGACTGAACAGCAGGTTACCAAACAGAGAGGAGTTGGGCTGTCCATATAGGCTGTGGTTTGAACAACGCTCACATGGCTAACAACAACAAAGCAATCGTTTGTTTTACTGCTTTAGATTGTGTTTCAGCAGATACACCACAAACTGTCGGTGCATAACGCACTGTTCCAATTGAAGGATAGGCCTATATGCCGTAATGGCTGTGTCACCATATTAGATTCCAGAATTTCATGCATTTCATATCAGGAGACGGCATGCATTTAAGATGGAAAGATGTAATACAAGAGACATTTGGTATGGTACTAAATAGTGATGTTTACTTATACTAGCTAATAAAACAGTCCTGTAAATATGCGTCTACACGTCACAACATCAATCGTCACGCCCATTAAATGCACGAAAAGTCTCTGAAAGTAGGTCAAGAACGTTTTGGATGTTTTCGAGGAAATGGGTTGTTCAGTGAAAAAGTGAATTGAACGTTAAGAAAGTTCAGTCCACTGATCGCACTCTGACGCCGGGATTCCACCTGGCGCGTGTGTGCAGTGTTCCAGCTCCGACGCGGGTTTGTTCCGTGCTCTCGCGTCAACTTCCACCAGGAGCATTACAAGCGTAGCGCTCTGAGCCAGTTGTATTATAGCCTGGCTCAGCCCGACTATATTGCTGAGACTACAGTCTGGAAAGTGGAAACCCTGATCACATTAGTGTTCGCATAGCCACACTGTTGGCGGCCGTAATTAGCATGGCTTAGTAGGGTGACGTTGAAGTCTAGCGTGTTTTGAAATGATGGTAGAACTATATAAGGCGATCAAAGAATTGTAGTAATGCCGATTGGTTCAGCGCTGTCCAACAGTTTCAAAATTAACCAGGTCTACACTAAGTAGGAGCCGAGGATACGACTGCAAACACTTCTCAATGGAGCGTGGCCAGACTATTCACAAAGTGAATGGTTATGGTCTGGTTACACCAGGCTAGTTGTATTGGCGAGATCAACAAAAACTATTTTGAATTCCACTGGGCGCTTGTGCAGAGTGTGTGCGTCTTGGCTCCAACGTGGCCTCCAGAGCTGATCACGGCCACTCTAGTCAGTGCGTGCACTTCCACCACACGCGACGCGGGCGTGTTGGAAACGGCCAACACACGCTGCTCAAATACAAAATAAATTGAAATCGTGTGCAAATCAAAGTGTGCACACACTCGATCGTATTTAGCGTGACTACATTGGTGGCAGGAGGCCAGAAGTGATGAGGATTTGACATCTGGGGCGATCGGTTCATTTTCTACATTTAAAAACAGAGTCATATGACACCACAAATCCTTTTTTTATAAGGACAATTCCAGAAAGGACCATGGTGTGGATATAATTGCTGTACTTTAGAGTGGAAGTGAGTGAAATGTCGGACAGACATTATTATTTTTTTTTTCGCCAATACAACCGCCTCGCAGCAGTACGCTTCTGAAATTACGCCGGAATTCCACTGGGCGTGTGTGCGCGACGCGTTCCGGCTCCGACGCTGCCTCCGGTGCTTATCACAAAGTCAATGCTTGCACTTCCACTATTATTATATATATTATTCTAGAACTGTTGTGAACCTGTGTAGTTATTCTAGCCTGATCTGCCTCATTCCTTTATCGTGCACATAGCCGAAATACAGTCTATAAAACACAAATCAAGATGACACATTATCCCCCTACAGGTGTGCCAGTAATCGCGTCCCCCATCCTTCCTGGGCCGTCACGATGCTGAGTTTCCTGCGCAGGACGCTGGGGCGCCGCTCCATGCGGAAGCACGTGGAGAAGACTCGTCGGCATGAGGCACAGCGCGCCCCCACGCACATCCCCGCTGCAGGGGACGCCCAGTCCATCATCACCTGCCGCGTGTCTCTTCTGGACGGCACCGACGTTAGCGTCGACCTGCTGGTAAGGGCGCTTGCTGTTGACAGGAGTTCCAGTGGTAACACTGTGGTGGAGTCACTTGTACTTGAGCAAGCTTGTTTATGATTGAAGCCATCCACTGCTCGCTCAGAAGCACTGCCGCCACGTTGGAAACTCATTGCCATGGCTTGGATTGAGCCGTGTGGCGCCGCCCGCTAGCATGGTTGGCCACGCTACAATGGGAGTAGGGTTGCTAGATTTATGAGTGGGGGGGAAAAAAATCATAATCACGATTATTTTTAGTTCAACATTGAAATCCCGATTATTATTCTTATTATAAACGTTGAATCAATAACGACACTCACGACTATCCAGCGCTAACAGCGTTTAACCCTTTGAATGAGCTAAGGAAAACGTAATGTGCAAAATAATATTGCAATATAATAACTATGTTGTTGTTGTTTGTGATCGTTAGAAGCGGAACTCGAAATCGCGATCACGTTTCGATTAATTGCACAGCCCTAATTGGGAAGTGGTAACAGTCGTTGCCTCCTACTGGGCATAGACGTCGGTTTGATCATCCTCTGCGTCTGTACAGTAGAAACCACAATCTACAGCAGTAAGACATAAGCGATCGTCGTGGTGGAGTTGTCGTTAGCCATGTGAGCATTGTTCATCCCACAGCCTATATGGGCAGCATAACTCCTCCCTGGTTTGTAACCTGCCGTTCACATTCATTGAACATGTAGCAAACATTCCACCATCCTGAACACAGGGAGGGTTTCTAGACTATAATCTCAGCAATTACATTTTTTTTTTTTTTTAAAGATGAGAGCAATAGCCGGGCGGAGCCAGGCTAGCGGTCTGCACTACATTATGTTCCCATTTCCAAGGCTTTGTAGAAACACCAGATACTTTTCTTTCTCAGCTTGCACACAAACGGAGTGAGTAGTCTATATTTAATGAAGTGCATTGACTTACAGTTGTTCACGCTACAGTACCTTTTTAATGTCAAGCGTGTTTCAATGTTGCCCATTTCTACAGGGGTTTATTTAATGCACAGCACAATGGGTGTAATTCCTAGCAACAAACACATACTGGAGCATTTTACCATCGTGTTGTTTAAAAGCATAAACCATGAGCTGACAAGGAAATCTGTGGATGTGGTGGGGCAACATGAATGATGACCGTAGCATTTTAAGATTTAAGGAACTTATTTTGTAAACGGGGAGATGGCTTTAATTATGCAGTGTAGCCAGCATTGAAAGATTCTACATTTTACCCACTCAATTTGATTGAACACTTTGGAGAATATTTTAAATACAGTAGTTAAGGGAATGGTTAGAGATGTGCTTATTGACTGTGACCGAACAGCCTGTTAAAAAAAATCTATTTCCATTGCAGCGGTAAAGCATACAGTATGATGAATCAATTTTCACCGCAGCTTTCAGTTGACAACCCAGGCAATTTCTGTCAAATATCTGTGCCTAAAATAGCTCTTGTCAAATGTTGTAAAGAAGTATAAGTAATTGTGTGTGTAAATGACAGGCCTGTCTGTCTGTTGAACCTGTTGACGAAGACAGGTAAAAGAGAGCTTATGTGGTATAGTCCCGTGCTTATGTCAGTAGAGCGGCATTTTTAAGCTTAGGTGTGTGCGTAATGTTGTAACAGGCGTGTGTCTGTGGTACTGTGAGTGTTGCTGATATCTGTTTTGCATGATCCTCTGGGGAAACGTTTGCTCACATGACTCGTTAGAGTGATTAGACCCACATCCTAGCAGTTAGACTTCAAATTGTTGCTGCTTCTCCTGAACACTTGTTGTGGTGGAACTGCCATTTTTCTTACACTCTCGTTCTGTTCATGCTAGAATGCATAGTGTAATAGTTTCTTTAAATCTTGTTTTTCAATTTGGCTGTCGAACCTGCCAGATCAGTATCTTGTACTGTTAGTGCTAATTTGAGCCATAGGGTAGCATGTTTCAATTACATGTATTTTGAATAGTATTTCTGAAATTATCACAGTCTGATCTATGGTCTGCAACCATCCAACATTTGTAATTGCTTCAAACATTTTCAGAATGTGACCAACAGGCGAAACAAATCAGATTTCCTGTAAATTAATTATAGATGGAACACACTCTCTCCGGGAACCATCACCTTATCGTGGTGGAGAGGTTTGTGTGTCCCTATGATCCTGAGAGCTGTGTTGTCTGGA
>JAODTR010022310.1:5000-24188 GCA_025399935.1 Amblyopsis rosae
ATATGTTAGTATTTTTGTCCCTCAGCGCTCATCATACTACCCCACAATGCATCAGTAGTAGCACTAGCTGCACTTTAGCATCGTTTACGGTAACGTTACCGTTAGGTAAGTGAAACGCAACCATTTGATTATTTTGAATTGTGAACCTTTTAGTAGTCGGCACCTGCCTTGTTTTAATAATTTTATACAGTAAATAAACAGTTGTTGTTCGACAAGCTAACAAAACCACTTGATTGGTTAATTAAAGAAGAGGTGAAGAGATAACAGTAGCTTAGCCAGCTAAGATTTTTTTACATACAGTAAGACCAGTGCAATCAGTACCGTATACAGTATATTCTACCAACGCTGTTCTTTCTTCATGTAGTCAGACTTTTGTTCAGACGTTGCAGCAGGTGTTACCGGTACAGTACGGTACGGTAGCCTGTTTTCATTATCTGATCAACATGGTAAACGTGCTGAAGGGTGTTCTTGTTGAATGGTGAGTAGTGTTTGTGAACAATTTGATCCACTGCTTATGGTGTGGTCTAATTTACAGAGGTGACAGTCTAACGACGTTCCGAGTGCCTGTCCGATAAAAAGTGATACACTCTAAAACTGCATTTTATGATTATAGTCTCACATTTGTAAGTAGTAAAAATTAATTGATTAATTATAATCAAGGGCACAGAGCAGGCGAAATACTATCAATTATAGAACCATTTAACAATATTTTTGACATGGCAAACACACATACTTTACACATCTGAAGTTAAAGCCAATATGTTTTTATCCAGATAAAAGCAGACGCGGCAATCCCTATTTATCGGAAAATCATATTTAGGCAGACACGGGCTAAATTGGTTATATTAAGGCTACTCCAAATAAAATCTGATCATGTTGGATTGGATGCATGCATACTGGGATTTAAATTATTATTCTGTGTTACTGTATAAATGGAAAAAATAAGAACGTTTTAACCTTGGTTTCTTTCCCTAAATTTTGAGTTTTAGTTAAAACTCTTTCATCTTTATTTACTTGTTGTTGTTGTTGTTAGTAAGCATATATATGAGATTATAGCCACTTCTCCAAATGATCAAAACCTTTACATTATACTTTTCTGATTTTTGGTGGGGGTCTAAACTCATTGTGTGCCTCATCTTTTCCACTTAATGTAACAGCGATCCTGCTATGAAACAGTTCCTCCTATACCTGGATGATACTTGTGCCCTAGGGAAGAAATTCATAATCCAGGACCTTGATGACACCCATGTTTTCATCCTGGCAGAGGTGGTTCAGATACTCCAAGAGAGAGTTGGTGAATTAATGGATCAGAACTCTTTCACCGTCACTCAGAAATAAGTCAACATTTTCTAACAACTTTCTGTTCTTGGACTTTAATTTCCTAATGAATCTATGGATAAACATTGCTTTAACTGTGGCCTTTGTGTTGTATTAAGGTGTATGGGTGGCTTCAAATAGATTAAATATTATTTTTTGCTAGTAATTTCTATAAATACTGAATAAAGAAGTTATGTTAAGTCTTTTATCATGTTTACTGACTACTATAGAAATTCTGAAGTAGTGCAGTAATATCCACTCATTCAGACAATGAAGTTTGCCTCTGCATGACAGATGCTTTTTAAAGATTAAATGTGTTCTATTCTCTGGTGATTTAATTCACTAAAAGGTGTCCTATGGCCCAAAGGTCCCCCTTAATGAATATTTGTTATGCTGGTGACTTTGTTTTGGCTTTGAATTATTAAAAAGGGAATTGTGGGCTGTCTAGAAAACTGACTAGAATAGCTGGTCACGCAACTTCATGACATAGGTATGCAGAATCATACTAAATGCATGACTTGCTTACCAGTCAGATGTACCTTGTACTATTAGCACCTTGTTATAGAAGGGAATTGGCAGGTAAAATAATTATCATTGACCCTTTATCCCAGTATTTTTATACTGGTGTCACCAGTGTACTGCTAGTTTGCAAGGTGAATCCTTTGCAGTGGAAACAATACTCCAAAGAGGCAATACAATCCTGAACCACGTCTTAGACAATGGTTGTTGCAATGCACATGAATTACAATCACAATATTATCAATTAAACATGCATGTCAATAAAGATAAGTTTTCACAGCTATTAGGGGATGCACCGTTTAAATGAGAGATACTGCAATACCAGGTCGATTGTGGGGTGGACGGAACAAGCACCTTTTCCATCTCCCTGCTCCAAAAACTATTTAATATGGTCCCCGGATAGGAGATGTATCCAATATTAATCTGATGAGAACAGATATTTTTTTTCTTTCTCAAATAATATGACACAATTCAATGTTTTAAGCATATTTTCATTAAATAATTATACTACACTTGAACTTAGCCAAACGGCAGAGAATCAATACTGGAGAGATGGATAACATACAGAGTATGTTTCATACATGTCACTTTTACTGCCACATCCTTGCCAGAATGTTTACCAATCTAAAAGGAAAATATATTTGGGCTATCAGCTGCCTACAAACACCCTGAGACGTGTGTGCATTTTATGACGCTAGAGGTCGCTACAGGCTAAATTGTGGTACCCTTCTTTCTATTTCTTACATTTCAGATTGTGCAGTACATTTACTGAATTTGGCATATGCTTTTATCCAAAGCGACTTGCATGTAGTAGCCTACATTTGTCATTAGTTAGACAGGCCATACACCAGCAATTGTAAGCAACCAATATTATATCAGAACGTCAATATATAATTACATCATCCAACAAAGTTCCTAGTGGCCTGAAAAATAAAGTGCCTAATCATCCCACAATGTTCCTGGTGGCCTAAATAATAAAGTGCTAAGTACATAAGATTATAAATATATATATAAATGTTTTATTTTTTTATTTGATTTATTATTATAATTGTATTTAAGAGTAGGGTAGAGAGAAAAAGAAACGTGAGTAAGAAACGTGTCATGATTGAGTTGTAGGGGGTGGAGAGGTCGCTAGATACAGTGGGTGGAGTCAGGTTACGACCAGACCGCTTACACTTCACACACATCACCATGGCATAGGCAACTGTTTATGCTACAGTCACTGACAATGGATGACTTTCAGGCTGGAGAGGAGGTGGGTTGTAGGCAACATTCAATACCGCTTATCTACTACCGGTATATATATACGAGAACGTTAACCATGTTCTGGTACATATATGGGTTACCGTGCAAGATACTGTACAGTATGCTAGCTCTAATGTGCATGACTGCTAACGTTAATTGTCTAGTGAATATGCAAACTATACACATGTTCCTCTCCTGACAGACTGCCTTTGTCGTAGAAGAAGTGAGCACAATCATAAGAGAGGTAATACAATTTCTGCTTTAGTTTTCATAATAAATTATATAAGATAGTACCGGTAGCAATGTTTGCTTTTTAGCCACCCGTTGCCAGGGACACCATACATGTTGCTAGCGTTCTCTAGTTCTGTTTCAAGAGAGGTTTATAGTGATTTTTGTCATTTTGTTATTGTTTGTTATAGTGATATTTGACCTAATATGGGTGTACGGTACTATCTATTTCGTTATTTTTTAATGTGATCTACAGTCTGTGGAAGGAGTCATTGGAGGAAATGCATACCAACACATAAGAGTCAATCAGTGGACCACCAGTGTAACTGAGCAGTGCCTCAGTCAACTCAGCAAGCTAAACAAACCTTTTAAATACATTGGTAAGCAAGCAGGCCAATTATTTTTTAACATGCTGAAGGGTCTACACTATGCTGTGCCAAGAGGGTCATTAAAATCGGCACTTGTTTCTTCAGTTACCTGTGTTATAATGCAGAAAAACGGAGCAGGTCTCCAATCAGCAAGCTCTTGCTTTTGGGACAACACCACTGATGGTATGATGTACTATTTTTTAAATGTCGTGTACACACACTAGAGCAGAGGTCTTCAACAGGAGGTCCTCAGAGGTCCTGCAGGCGGTCCTCCATATTATTTGATCGTAAAATATTTAGAATACATATTTAGAAAAAGAATTTCGTCCAAAAATGAATAAGTCAGAACATACATTAGCATAAACACAACCTGTGTGATATAAATCAAATTCTAAGTCTAATTATAGTAAATGCTTAGTTAGTGGCCTTTTTTTATACATGGCACTATAGGCCCCCTACACATTATTGTTGGCACAGACAACTAAATATTTTATACTATGTGAGATGTCCCTGTGCCTTTCTATCAGCCAAGGGGTCCTTGGCCCAAAAAACGTTAAAGACCTCTGCACTAGAGTAGAGTGCCTTTGTATACAGTGTAGTAATTATAATTTGTACATTAAATGTTTTCCCTGAATTATTTGACAGTGAGAAATGTATGTAACATTAAATGAGTAGACCTTGACAAGTAAACATTCTGAGAAGAAACTGCTTTGATCAACTATGAATGTAAACAGATGATAAACTTTCACATTGTTGTATTGTATGCATCCAACAGGCAGCTGTACAGTGAGATGGGAGAACAAGTCCATGTACTGCATTGTTAGTGTCTTTGGCCTGGCGATATGAACCACCAAACCAGTTAGCATTACTAGTAGTAGTAGAATTATTAAATGTGTAAATAAAACATTACTGTATATTCCACATCAATCTCTCACACATTACATGTGAATTACATATTTGGGGGACTGTTATTTATTTCAGAATTGTCAGTGCTGTGTGCACTCATTACAACATTGGATGTATTTAACTCTATACACCTTACAATGAGCATTAACAATACTGCATTCATACAAGATTCAATCACATCTAAAAGCCTTTTTACAATAGGTGAGTCTGTAACTTGAAAAACTAACCAAGGTTAGAAGCAAAGACAAGAAAATTGAACATTTTGGGAAATAATGTTTTTCATTGTAAATCAAGCAAAGTATTTGAGTACCACACTTTAAACCATTTGTTTCTCAAAGTGAAAAATAAGTATTTTCCACATCTACACATGCAAGTGTAAGCAAATATAACAGATGTGTGGTCCTTTAACATTTTTTGGTCCTATAACAAAAACTATTTCACAACACAGTATCAAAGTTAAATAAGTTAAATAAACGACATCTCTCACATAAGTGCAGTCAAAAAGGAAAGAGTTCGTAATGCTAAAACATTGGCAGCACCTCAGTTGTGGTTATCTGGCTTTAACACATCAGGAGGGTTTATTCAAAGCCATCACCAGTATAGCATCTGACCTCAGGCTAACTATTGGTATGTTGCAACACTGTACATCAATGCTTGGTATAGACATATTACACTTTCTATTTTGCACCATTAATATGAAATACATTTCAGATGTTAAGCTTTGATAATATTCCTTAATATTAAGAAATTTCCAATAGCTCATGGAAAAAGTGAAAACTACAAAGTGCATGCAGAGAGAGAGTAGTGATTCAACATAATGCCAACACGTTCCTTATAAATCAAATAAAATAAATATCCCACAATCAACATTGGCACTTTCTCCACTTCATATACAGTATCAACTATATAAACAACTATAATATGCAGAAATGCATATTATAGGACGATGGCAGAATTGGAGATCTTGAATTAGTTTTTCCCTGTAGCATGTTGATGTACTTTAGCTTTAGTTTTTCCTCAAAGTAAATGTGCCCCATAATCTCCAGAAATATTACATTCAGTCAACATTAAATTCCTTTAAAAATATATGTATGTACAGTTAATGTCATTTTGCATTATCAATGCAAATATATTTACACAGGATAACGCGTATTCCACACCCCACACTCTGGCAAGGAGGCAATGATGCCAAACGGGAGGGATGAGCTTGCTTCATCAGTCACTGTCACTGTCATCCTGGAACTTGGCTGTTGCTTTAATTGCACGGCCATTTTGTAGTGGCATCTCTTCGTAATCGCTCCTTCAAAAAATGTATAAAAAAAGGTATAAATGGGGTTCTGTGCGCGCTTAGTACTTAATCCCACTTAGAAATTCTACTTCACTACTGACGCTTTTTATGCATTTCAGAAAGTTTTGTTTAGCTGCATTTGCTGAAGGTGTTGTACATGAATGAAAACATTAAACTTAGTAAACTGAAGTGTACACAATTGCTCTCTTTCTAAATTAGGAAATGTGGTTTGCCAATTCAGTTTATTCTTGCTGGGAAGTTTTAAAAACACGTACCCGTATATTACTTCATCATCTGAATCATTTAGCATGGAGAAAGCAGGGTTATCCTTCAACTGAGAGTCTTGAGAGAGAGAGAAAAAAAAAAGACTGGTGTATAATCCAGTGCAGCATGACAAAACATTTCCGCACAGCTACAAAAATATTTATATATTTTGATTAATTACCATAAAGGGAATTTTTAGAAGGGGAATACACAAATGCCAATGTGTATAAGTAGAAGTTGAGCAGGCCATAGAATGATAAAAATTCAGCTGGTATGTATGGAATTAAAGAATACATCTATAAATTAAAGTCAAATGTAGTACATAATCAAGTGCAATCTTTATAATGTAGAGCTATTACTGTCGGCAAAAAGGATATAGTTTTGATAATGGGTAGATAACTCTGCCACAAAGTTGTCTTGGAGAGCTTTGGCACCAAACCTCAGGTACAGTATCACCATACTAGTAAGAGAGGGATAAATAAAACATTAGCAGACTTGTCATCAGGGACCTCTATAATTCATCACATATAAATATAAAAGCACCTAGAATTAAACTAGTAGCTGTGAGAAGTCAACATTTGTCTGAAGGAAATTCTCACAGCACACCTTATAATTAGGACCACAAACGTCAGAGCTGTCAGAAACTTCAGCCGGATATCTGTTGGCAGAGATGGCAACAGTCGCTTACGTAATCACAGCAAAGAGAGCGATTTAGATGCGTGTCGTTCTACCTGAGTATGGCATATTCTTGAGTTCAGAACAAGCCCTGACAATCAGGAAAATCAGGTAGAGGACATAGAGAGTCACTACAATCAGGAAGAATATATTCATGCCCTGGAGAGATGAGGATTAAACAGAATTTAAAACAGGTAGGCTATCCTAACCTTATAATTGTAATTTCCCCATCACCACTATTTTAAATAAACTATTATTTAACCTTTAAAAACACATTTATAAATGAAGCAGATTTTATAAGTAAATTTTAAAAAAGGATTCAGAAGGTTTCTGTCCTTTTGATCTGTCCATTTCAATGAAAGAGCAAGCAGTTGAAATACACCTACATTTTCCTGCCACTGATCACTGAGGTGATTCTAATCAAAAGTCAAAGTTCAGAGCCTCACCTGAAAGTTTGCTATGTCCACTTTGTACTGGTATGTAGGGTCCTGGAGCTCATTGACCCTGCAAATCCAGAGAGTGAAGAGTTCAGAATGTTTCTTGATTGTCCACGTCTTAAGAGGACAAGTGTGGACACAGGTGGGACTTACGTTTGCCATATCCCCAACGTCACGGCTGACAGCCACAGGAGGCCAACAATGACCAACTTAGGCAGGTAAAATGTCAGGCATTTTCTCTCCCCCTTGCAAGACAAAAGCCACGCAAATCAAGCAATACATACATTATGTAGCTACACACAACAACTAAATCGTTTCCTTATGAATAAGATAGTTAGCGGGCCCACCTGGACCCTGATGCCATGGTAGATGCACAGCCAGAACAGCAGCAAGGCACACAGGAAGAGAGCCTGGAAGAAAGCATCTAGTGTCCCTGGAAACCAGCTGTTCACCAGGAACGACAGTGGGAAGAATGGATCTACAACGGCACAAAGCATGCAAGTGCTCATATCAGCCAGGCAGGAACATCCACTGCACCAGCCAGACTGCAGCAGTAAGAATCATTCACAGCTTAAGCAAAACTATTGAGTTCAAATACTACAGTAAGTGCTGTTCCTAAGCAGAGACCGCCTCACTGAATGTTGAAGCCAATAGCCTACTTCAATTGCTTCATTAAACGAATACCCAAACACGGGTATCCCTCCACCAATTGTTATACACACACACCGTTGTAGAGGAGGAGGAGAGGCAGCAGGACAGACATCCACTTCTGTTCTATGCCCCAGTCCCTCATGGAGAACTTCCTCAGTGAATGAGCAAACATACACTGGAATGTGTAGAGAATGTAGTGTTATTCGTCTGGATGAACTGAGCTTGTAGCCTGCAGATGTTCTGCACACTAGGGCTATTCTTTCTTTATCGCATTGTAGCAAGCAATTATGTGTGTAATACAAAAAATTGAACAACACGACCCTATCTATTAACCTTATCACTGCTATAATTGCTGGGAATGTAATTCATTTAGCATGGTTTCCATCCCACGCATCAGTTTGGGGGTGTATCACTTTGAGGGTCTTGCCCTATTCCTCTGCATCAATGCCAACTTTGATCAGAAAGTATTTAACCAACGAGTAGCTACACTTATCATCCATCACCTCAGTACTCAATCTAAGCTGTATCAATAATAATAACAACACAATGTTCATTTTAATTAAGTGTTGTGTCATTGGTGCACTAATTCACAGAGGCTAAATCCTAGCTACAATTCATTTGGATGAAGGACAAACGTAGCCCGCTGTCTTACCGTCACCATGAAGGTCAAAACAACAAAGACAAAACGGAACCAGATTTCAACTTGTGAGAATGTGGGATTGTACGTTTTCCACTGTAAAGAAATAAAGAACAAACAAGGAGGCAAATAGTTATGACTGTCACCAAATCACCTCGAAAGTCATCAAATGATCAGTAATTGGAATGAAAATCTGAGACCATTTACCACAAAGTTGACCTTGAACGTATAGGTGATGTTTTCCAGGCCTTTGAAGCTGACAATGATCTGGTACTGGGTGTAGTTCAGGTAGCCAAGGTGGAGAACAATGATCTCATCACACTTCTAGATAAAATGAAGAACCACAGCAGGGAACAGCGTATCAGCCACATCATGTTTTCTTATGGTAAAATACGTTCCTAGTCAAGCGTATTCTCTCCTCGTATCTAGGCACATTTATGTATTCCCTCCTTTATCAAACTCCAATGGCTCCTAGCAGTTGTATTAACAGAATAAGATAAGACGACAGGCACCCAACCTAGATTAGTTGCCACCTAACCCATGTTAGCAATGAACATCTCAGTGGGTCAGTGTCGTGATGGGTTGCAGACACTCACATTACCACAGTGCAACGTCCGCGACTTCTGGTGCACGTTGTTGCTTATGTGCATGACGCTGGCGTCTTGCATCACTCCCTTCAGCTCAACATTGATCTCAAAATGCTGCTGGAAGTCCACCACTGGGCAAGACAGGAGAGCAGTACACCTACTAGTCATGTGATCACAGGCTAGTATAATAAGCGTAACAATACAAGGGCATGTTATCATAACGACACCACCCTCTACAAACTATTCATTTATCCTGTCCCACCCATGATATCTGGAGTAGTCAGGCTTCCACCCTTGTGTGTGTTTTCTATAGTCTTACCATTGCTGTGTTCAACCTGCATCAGACAAGTAAGCCATAGCTGCTGGTTATATGTGGTCAGGGGAGGAGACACTAAATTGTAAGGCCCAGTCTGAAATGACAATGGTTTTATCTGAAGTTATTTGTTAAGCTGTATCATGTGGTTAAAACTCTATGCACTGCTTCCCTAATGTCTTACCTTAACAGAGTTGTTTTTGCCAAGCAACTTATCACCACTGCATTCTTGTTCAGCAATGATCCTAGGACCTGCAAAATGAAGACAAAAACTGCTAAATATGCTAAATAAGACATCAAATCCCAAAATGTATTTTAAAAAGACATTTACTTAAAACAGCCATTTCATTTAGTATCTCAATTTTGTATGTGCTCAAATAGTTTGTCAGTATTTACATTTGAGAAATGTACCAGAGGCTACAGCGAGTTACAAAACAGGTTTGAGGCTACATTTATTTACACTTACCAGCAATACCAATAAACACCGTGAGGCCGAAGAAAATCAAGAACACCACATAGACCAAGACAAAATGTCTTTTTGAGAGTGTGTAAAGCCGCATGGGAGCCAATCTGTGTGAACAATACATACTGATTTTAAACTTCAGATAGACACAGGAAGCCAGACAGGCACATACGCAGACGCACATGGAAAATCCTGCAATATGAAGCTAAAATACACCTTTAGAGAAGATACAAACTATAGTCACGGCAATGTCAGGTGTACACTACCAATCACACTAGGTAGCATATAAGACATGTTAGATGAGTATATATATATGCAACACTGCTAGCTACCATGATAGTAATGTTAGCTGTAGCCCAAAAAGTCAATGCAAAAAGAGATGACTCTTTAGCACTCGCCTCTATAAGGATCATAAATTAAGCTTAGTGTTGCTTCTTGACATATCTTACACTTACAGTTCCATGTTGTCTAATTATTACTCTTATTAGCGAGAGAACACACAAACTGTAAAGTTAAAATCCACATCCGTGTACAGGTATAATTTTACGGACTGGAATGCAACGTCATCAAACGGGGAGGAGTCAGGATCACATGGTACCGTAGCAGGGAAAGGGACAGGGAGGGGCTACGAAAAACTTGGACTTTGCAGATCTGATTATATAATTAAGTTATGGCTGATTGAAAGGAACATCTTAACGATTTAAAGTTATAAATATCTTCCAATATTATGTAGATGTTTACAAGCAGTTTTACAACTCCAGCAAAAACAGAACATTGCCTAAATCTCCGATTATGGCAGCGAGCCCATTGTTAATATAGGGTAGTCATATCGACGAGCGAGCCATTTAATTTTTTGTCAGAAATATATAAAACATATTATGTAATTGATGGGCAGTTCAAGTTGCACATATGCTATTGTCGCCTATAGGTCATGCTGGACTACTTCGTTCATGTCATCTCCTCAATCATTAGCATTCGGCTGAAATTATAGGCTATCTATTGCAAATATGTTATATAGCCTATCCCATTATAAGGTTGGAAATTAATGGGCACGCACCTACGGTTATTATAGGCTATCGTGGCTATCTGCAGCGGATTTACATTTTGTCACCCTACCTGTAAAACCGATCATCTCGATGAGGTATTAAGTCATCCTTCAATTCGTTATAGGCCTCCCGTACCTTCTTACAAAAATATTTTAGCTCGCTGAAGAGTGGATTTTCAATCCCTGAATAGTCGGTATCCATTATTGTGTCTGAAAATGGCGATGGGAAACGATCCGCAACGGCTGCACTCAGTGAACCCTATTCTCAGGCACTATTGTTTTCTTTTTAATTGAAAGTGCAGGCGAGGCCCATTTTTGTTGGTCGGTAAAAAAAAAGCACTAAAAACGAAGAGGACCAAAGCGTAATATAGGCAACATCACACGAGGTAATGTGGTCACGTGATTACATTCAGCACCATGGATAGAGGCACAGCAGGCCTTTATTATGTAAAAGGTGTAATTAGGCGAGTAGCAAATATTACTAAATAGTACTAGTATGGAAACGCATACAAAGACTACAAACACAACAGGCTACACATGTTCTGAAACAATTACATTTTATTCAAAAGATGCATGACATAAACTGTAAAATAATTTACATGGCATGCCTTACTATTCATTCACTATAAACATTCAGTCACCAAATGACTCCTGTTTTGTTGTCCTTTAAGTCTACATCTATAAGTACAAAGCACATTTCTTTTTAAAAGAAAAGCCAAATCCTGCGATATCTACAATAGGTAATTTCATCAGTTCAATAAAAGGTGATTCTTTAACCAATGTCCAAAGGCAAATCTGAGGATGAATTATCTGGGCTTGCACAAATGTGAAAGGTGTGTGTAAAAAGTTGTGACCAAAATCTCATTTGACCTGCAAGCATGATGACAACAAAGATAATCATAATGCTAAACAGAGTGAAAAAGCAGCTGTTCTCAGGGTGAAAATACACAGCAATAAAAGGTAATAGATATAAAATACATATGAGATTGGTAGACCATACAACTGAACACAGACACACCTTTACTTGACAGATACAGCCTACATAACTAGTCTACCCACTACACAACTGGGCACTTACTCATTCGCATCTTTTCCACCCAAAGCAAACTTCACAAAACACTGCTAAACTGCCCCTCCCGCATGTTCCCACCTCACAATATGGGCTACACTTGGAACAAATCCTTAACACAAACAAATGATCAGTGAACTACACAAGTAATATACAGCCTTTAGGAAAAGTATCTCATAAATAAAATTAATAGACCAGCATTAGAGTAAACTATGGTCAATGTGATGGCAATTTTCTCTAAAATATTGCCCAGCACAAAATCTATAAATTGATAGTGTTTAAGCAATGCCCATAGTCTTGTATATTCAAGGTTGGATTGGATCAGACATTTCTATTTCAGACCCCATCCTAGTGACCAGCCTTTTGACAGACAATAAGATCTGTATTCTCTGTATAACAAAATAAAAATAAAAATGTAGTATAAAACCAAAATATGACCGGTACAAAACAAGCATTTATTATGTGTGTGTCAAATAGGGCTACACACACCATTTTCCTCTATGCCCATCACATCTTCTTTAATCTTGTATCAAATGTATTTTTGGCACAGGTTTTAGGTGACTCATGACACCTACGTTATTATGCCTAAATAATCAGATTTACCATTTTCAATCTTTCAAAATAATCTAAATGTAATACAAGATATTTGCTATATGCAATAAGCCAGAAATGACCATTTATTGCACAAGCACCCACCAACATTAGCCCTGCTCAGTGTTTTGAGTTACAAGGGAAACAACAAACTTGACTTCAAAAACAAATCTTTATAAAATTCAGTGTTAACTTAGTAAATGAAGAGATTCCAAAACAGCATCCTTCATTTCCCAATGGGGTTCTAGCTTCATACAGGTATATTTCGTTCTTTCTATCCATTGTAGCAGTTTAATTGAACAATACAGTACGGACAGGTGTAAACAGACATCTGTCAAACTGACCAACGTCTCACACAGACAATGCATGTGTATCTTGATGACTTATGAAGAAACTGAAATAAATGAAATATAAAAAAAATATTTCCTGTACCTTGCTGACACATTTAGCATGGTCTCTAGAAACAGGGACAGCAGACCTCAACTATAAACTCACTTCACAGAAGTGACAGCGGGTGACAAATTACTTCATGCCAGGCTGTTCTGATAACCTTTTCTGCAGCCCATCACCATAATGAAGGAAGGAGTTATATTTTAATAACAGGATATATCAGGCTATTCTGTATGTCTATTCTGTACACACATCCACTTGAGTGTCTTTAAACTCTACTGCAATGTTCGGATTGAGCTGCCTATAACCCAACCATATCAAATACGTTGAAAAACCATGTCAACAAGGTACTAAGATTATATGTAATCACATGAACAAAAACTATGATGTAAAAAAGGAAAATGCACGTTAAATAATCTTCATAGGATAGTAACACATTTGGCCTTTAAAAATAAAAAAAGCTTGCAGTTTAACACAGCAATTTTAATTCCCTTACCTGACCAGGTTTGTGACTCAGAAAGAAGTAAAATCACTTATAATAGTGCTCCTAAAGTCTAGGACCTAAACAATGCATATATCTAAGGCAATTCCAGCCATGAAGTTTTGTATTTTTTTTGTATTGTAACAAAAGAAAGTCAGAGGGCAAAGACAAAGCTGCTCCATGCCCTCCACATAGTTAAACATTTGAATAAAAAACCTAAATGCAAAAGCAGTATAATAAAAGATGTTTCCACTGATGTTTCTACAGCAATGGATTTCAGTGCCCAGTAGTACCTGTGTGCTCTGGCAAAGGAAAAAAGAAAAAAAGAAACATATTCGTTCTCCAAAGTGTGTTCATTTTCAAGTATTACTGGTGCTCCTTTTTTCCAGACAGTTCACGGAGCACCCACTCTAACCATTTGGTTTGGTTATCATGTCTGTAAGCTTCTTCTGGCTAAAGCAGCATTTGTTTGCATGATCACCCATAGCTCAGCCACTGTGAGCGCTGCAAGGCATCACCGACTGCCAAACAGGGCTGCCTGGAGGGACATCCGTGGCGTCTGCAGCCAATGCATATTGCACCAACTCTTGTGGCAGCATTTTGTAGTGCAGTGTGACAGAATGTGTGTTCTCTCTATGCAGACAAGGGCTGATTTGAGTCTCAAAATATAAAATTATTATTCTTAAAATTAAATAAAAACAAAACAAAGAATCTTAGGGACTTCAAATTAACCAAGTCTCATCAGCAGGTTGCATTGAAATTCCAGACAGAATTCAGGAAAGGAAAAGGGACATCATTTGAGGCGTTGAGTGACATTGGCTAAAGCCACTGCAAAGGCTTGCACAGCAGAAAATGGATATTGGAAGTCAAGAATGTAGGCGTTACCGTCAATCCTGCCAAACTGCATCACCTGTGTAAAAATGAGCACATTAGTACAAAGAATGTTCAATAATTATTATAATTTTTCATCTATTTATTATTAGTATTTTGTAAACACATTAGAAATACTACACAGCAACCTTTTTGTAAGGCATTCCTTCAACAAACAAGTTTCTACCTGTCTTCCTTCCAGTTCAATCTGAAAGTTCTTGGCAGACTCCTGCGTCACGCGCCCCCCAAAGTCCAGCTGGTAGACCTGCGTGGCTTCGTTCCACAGCGGCTGCTTGTTGGCCATGACGTAGATGAAGCCCTGGCTACCCAGGCCGCGGTCCTCCCTGTCGTTGGCCTTCCGACACTTGACCTCGTCCAGCTCGCCGGCAGCCCGAAGGCTCCTCTTGTTCTTCCAGCCCTTCTTCCCGCTCTGGTTCAGCAGCTCGTCCCCGCTGATGAAGAGCTCTGGCTCGCTCTCCGAGCTGTCCTGGAACTCGCTGTTTGCGGGGCCCTTGCTCAGCTTCTTGGCCTTCAGCTGCTGCTCCTTCTGCCCCTTGGGTTTCTTTTTGTCCCTGCCTCCGAGCCGCGGGCTGGAGATGAGCGAGTTGAAGTCGCCCAGAGCCCGGCCTTCCTTCTTGGCCTTGCCACCCTCGGCCTGAGGAGGAGGAGGAGGAGGCGGGGGAGGAGGTGGCGGTACGCCAGCCTCTTCGCAGCGGCCGTCCGCCCTCTTGCGGTTCTTTTTGCCGAACTTCTCAGAGCGCTGTGGTGCGGGGCTCTCTGTCAGCGAGAGCACTTCCTGGTAACCGTTTTCCCCTGCCTCTCCGGCCGCGGCCTCCGCCGAGCCGCCGTTGCCCTGCGGATCGGCTGGCGGGGGGGGGAGAGGAGGGGACGGGGTCTGGGGAGGCGGCGGAGGGGACGTGACAGCGTTTCCTTTGTCCGCAGCCAAGGCTTTGGGCGGCAGCGGCACCACGGGGCTTTGCGTGGGGGGGCAGGGGTTGTACGTGCCCCAGGGGGCATGGAGGGAGGTGGGTTGGACGGGGAGCCTCGGGCAGGAGCTGCCCCCCGGGTACGTGGGCGGAACAGAGCAGCAGGAGGGCAGGCTGGCCATGTTCGCCGGGTGGCCTGGCGGCAGGACCAGACCTTCCTGCTGCTGGAAGCCCACCGGAGCCGCCAGCTCCTTGAGGGAGGAGCAGGGATGCGGCGAGCCCGGGATAGGTGCCAGCTGGGCGCCGGTGGGGTACTGGAGAGACATGTGGAAGCTGGGACTGCTGGGGGACTTGGGAGAGAGGACCAGGGGAAGCCTGGACACATCCACGTGCTGAGGGGGCCCGAGGATGAGTGGTGGGGGCCTGTGGGGTCCGGGCGGGCCCGCGGCGCTCAACGTCGCCGGCCTCTCCTGAGGTATCCACACCTCCTCCGTGGCTGAGGGGTCCCATTGGTAGGGAGGGGGCCGCTTGACGTCCGCCAGAGCCAGTTGCCTTAGCGACTGGCCCAGCGCCTCCTCGTCCTCCGCGTACCCCGAGTTGATGTAGTCGGCCCGGTCCAGGGGCCCCAGCAGGCCGTAGGAGCACTGGGAGGCCAGTGCGGCGGAGGCGCTGCTGGAGTGGACGATCACGGTGCTGTGTGGCGCCCCGGTCCCTGGGGGAAAGTCCTGCCTGATTATGGTGCCCCCCGCGATGCCGTTGGTGGTCCCTGGGGCGCTGCCTCCCGTGCCGGCCCCGCCGCTACACTGACTGCAGGTGTAGAGGGCCGCGGGTGCCCTCTGCTGGTACGAGGCTGCCGGCACACCGCCGTTCTTGGCCTTCGGGGGCAGCGGTCTGGGCGCGGCCTCTGGCATCTGGGGGACCTTGAGCGCCGCCTCTCGGCTATTTCTCCGCAGGGTGGCGTGGATCAGGGTGCTGTCCGGCCTCTGCGCGGGGCCCCTGCCAGCGCCGCTGCTCTGATTGGCTGCGTCCGGGTACGGGGGCGGGTCCCCGCTGGGTATAGAGTACAGCGGCACACTGAGTCTGTTGAGTGTGGCGGAGGCGTAGGGCAGCTGGTGCTTCTTCCCTTCCGAGGAGGAGGAGGAGACCCTGAGAGTGGCGGAGCTGCCGGGGCCTTGGAGGGCGTAGATGCTCTGGTTGCATGGTAGGCGCGTGCGGGGCCGGCACACCTCCTCCACATTGCCGCTGCTGTCGAACGTGGTGATGCGCTCGTAGCCGAGCGGCGTCGGGCACTGCGCTGGCTGCGGAGAGCCCGGGTACAGCGGGAAGTCGCCCGTCTTCGGACACTGCTCGCCGCTGGGCGGAGGAGGAGGAGGAGGAGGAGGAGGAGGGGTGCTGGAGGTCGTCCCGGGGTAAGGGGGCGGGGGGTTCATCTTGCTGATCTCCAGCGGGGCGCTGAAGACCAACGTGTCGCACTCGGCCAGCTGCGGGGCCGACCGCGGGGCCTTGACCTTCAGCAGGGGCTCATGGTCGCCCCCGACGACCGCCGCCGCCGTTGTCAGAGGCTCGGGGGGCGGGTGGGGATGAGGGATCTGGACCTGGGCAGCCCCCTGCTGAAGCTGGTGCGGTGTAAGCGGGGAGGCCTGGATGGAGAGGCCGGGCATCTGGACGAGCTGCTGCAGCTGGAGCAGCTGCTGTTGTTGTTGGATCTGCTGCTGCTGCAGCTGCTGGTGGTGATGGTGATGGTGTTGGTGGTGGTGGTGTTGCTGCTGCAGCTGCATGTGCTGGATCTGCTGTTGGATGTACTGCTGCTGGTGCTGCAGCTGCAGGTACTGTTGATGATGCGGCTGTTGTTGTTGGTGCAGTTGTTGTTGTTGTTGGTGCAGTTGCTGCTGCTGCTGCTGCTGTTGTTGTTGTTGTTGTTGGTGCAGTTGCTGCTGTTGTTGTTGTTGATGATGGTGCAGTTGTTGATGTTGATGGTGCAGTTGTTGATGCTGTTGCTGCTGCTGTTGTTGATGGTGCAGTTGTTGATGCTGTTGCTGCTGCTGTTGTTGATGGTGCAGTTGTTGTTGTTGTTGCTGCTGGTGCAGTTGTTGATGGTACATCTGCTGCTGTTGTTGCTGTTGATGGTACAGCTGCTGTTGTTGTTGATGGTGCAACTGTTGCTGCTGATGGTGACTTTGTTGTTGTAGCTGCTGTGGGTGATGAGAGGGCGGGGGTGGTCCCACCATAAGACGACCCATGTCCAGGCCTCCAAATATCACCTGCCCGGGGCTGGAGTACCTGGCGGGGACGGGGTACTGGGCCGCCGATGCAGCGTCCTGGGTTTGGTCTGAGCTGCTCGCCGCGGCTCCCGACGAGCTCGCCGTGGGATTGGACAGGACATCCAGCTGAACGTTCTGGTTGGCTAGGAGTGACTGGACAAGGCCGATGCTCTGGGTGGGGGACATGGCCTGGGCCGGGCTGTGGATGGGGGCAATGGGGATGTTGACTGTGCACGGAGGGTTGTCGGCGGCGGCCCCGGCCGAGCCGGAGGCGGGCAAGTCATCTTCATCCTCACTGAACACATTAGGGCTGAAGACAGGCAGGTTGATGTAGTCCATTGAGATCTTGCGTACTTCTGGAAGGTAGATAGTCATCTGCCTGGGCTGCAGATGGAGGAGGCTTGTCTTGTAGATGACTTACAGGGAGAAATAAATCAACAAATCAAAAGGGATAAAGCAATGACTAACACAAAAAGGCCCCATCTTAACAACTGCCGCAATGTGGCGCAAAGCGGGAATGCAAGTGTCTTTGCTAGTTTCAGACAGACGCAGTTGTCATTTCCCCATCCAGCGCCCAGGTTGTTTAAAAGGCAAATGCATTTGCGCCCATTTGAGCGCCGGTGGGTGTGTTGGTCTAAACATGAGGTGTGGTCTAGCGCGTTGCTGACACATTGCTATCTTGAGGCAGCGGACAGTGATTGCGCAATTGACCAGCAAAAACCTGGTCTAAATTCAGCACAAGGCGCATTAAAAATATAGTATCGCCTATGGCAGTTTGGCCCTTTTGAAACATGCGCCCGAACACTGACCGTTTATCTGCCGTTAAAATAGCAAACGTGGATTTGTACACGCCCTAAATCCAATTTGTGCCTTGCGCTTTAGACTTTGCGCTTATATCGTTAAAACAGGGCCCATTGTTTCACTAAATTCGATGCTGCGGAGACCGTATGTATTAAAGTAGTCAACAAAAACATAAGGTTAACAACAAAATAATAAAAAGATTATTACCTGCTCCAAGATTTGCTGGCAGGAATGTGGCAAGCCCTACAATCTTAAACTTTGTTCCCCAAATATTGGATGTAACCTGAGCAAGGTAATTATGCTACAAATAGACAGAAACAAAGAACATCAATTTACAGAAAATACATTTGATTAGGATTATTTTAATTTGTTTCAGTGTATTGGTATCAACAACAGATACAATTCAAAGAAGATGGCCGTTAGCGTTACAGGTACCTGAGTGATGTCATCTAATGGGAATTCCCTTCGCGTGAGACTTGGTGAGCCAATAGAGGGCTTCCGTATGGGTAACCGAGGCGACCGGGATATCTCCTGCGTAGCACGGGACAATTTGGGGGATTTCCTGGGATCTATGTTGATCCTGTTGGTAAAGGGACAGACTAAGTCTCTACAGAGAAGGTAGCAAAACCGGGTGGGGTGGGGGGGATTGGTTTAGGCATGCAGTTAAAAACAAAAACAAGCAACAAAGAGCAGAATAGGAAAGAAACTTTTTTCATCCAAGGTGAAGACCCATGTTATATACACTCACCTAAAGGATTATTAGGAACACCATACACTGCGTTTGACCCCCTTTCGCCTTCAGAACTGCCTTAATTCTACGTGGCATTGATTCAACAAGGTGCTGAAAGCATTCTTT
>JAODTR010022320.1:0-24182 GCA_025399935.1 Amblyopsis rosae
TTTCAGCTTGCCAAAAAGTGATTTCATCCTTCCGCGGGAGAGCGCAAAATCACTTTCTGTCAGGAAATCACTTTTTGACACCGGTAATGGAAACAACGCGGTAATAGCTCGCTAATACCACCGCGAAACAAGGCCTGCCATAATAAACAGCGAGACTAATTATTTACGTATAGGATATACATGTGTCGGTTTCGTAAGAATTAACAATATCTCAATAATATCTAGTAAATAAATATAGGCTAAATAGTATAGGCCTCACTCGCACTGCCCGTTACAGATAATTGTAACGGGCCAATGGCTACCGTACCGTAATAGACTACGGTAACTGAACGGAATAAAAAGTGAAGGGTTGGCTACTTACACACACAAGTGATGAAACACATAAACGGCAACAACGAAATTAAAAAAAGTGTATGACGAGGAACCATTATGTCCACCCAGTTTATAAAACGTCTACACAACCGTATTAAAAAAATCTGTGAGGCACTTGAAAGTTAAAGCATTTAATCTTTTTCTTCTCGGTGGGCAAAACTTCATCAAAAGTGCCAGGTAGACTACCATGTCAGCAGAAGTATCATGCGTTACTGTTGACCCACGTCGATTAGAATCATCTCTAGGGCACAGAGGTGCTATGCTTTTCTTATATACACTACGGTATGTGTTATCTTATCACAGCTAGCACTACAAACACGTTTAAACTTGGTCTGGGCTGGGCATGTGTCTGACCATTACTGGACTTCCCTGCCCTGGAGTTGTTCGCCTCATTTCCCGGAAGACCTTCCTTGTTAATAGGCTGGCCTACTTTATTTTCCATCTTTTTTTAACAACCCCAAAACAAAATCAAATAAGGTTCTCCTCTTTCTATTTGTAAATATAATTTCTGAACTGAATATGTATAGTATTGTTTTCCGATGTCTATTTTGCATTGGCATATTCGCCATAGTAGGCGTATGAGTCATGCTTTGCCAATTAGAGGGGAGGGGTCCTTATGAGGATAGAAGATTTGAAATACAAAATTTACACAATGGTCAGGGGTTTATGTCAACCAGAGAATATAGGCTAACTCGTGTATGTGGGTGGAATAGCCTACTCCTGAACAGGTCATCATCAGAATGTCATGCCTGTTCCTAGGATATAGCCTACATTCATACGGCAGGAATGTCTGATAAAAGATAAATTTAAGGGGGATATAATAACACCACAGAGTATGCTGTTGTCTTACAATCATTGGCCTATGTGAGTTTTTCAGGTGCTCTGAGAAGACACCTGAAAATATGGAACTCTCTCGCATTTGAACAAATTCCAGTTTAACAGATCTGGAACAGCATCATCGACATGATGAATAAAACAAGCAACAGTTGTACACAGTCTCTAGTCAGATTTTACAATCAGAGGTCCAGAGCTAGGTATTGACCTAGGTCTGGAATGGGGTTATCCTATCAAATTTATTTAAATTTAAACTATACACACAGGCAAAATGTAGTTATTACACCAAAGTTTAACGTTGCCACAGCATCATGTTCTGATAGTATTCTGAATGTATGTTCCTTTCAAAATAAGATGACGTATTTAAATGGATTTAGCAGAATAAAAGTTATTTAAACACAAACAAATAAACACACACACACACACACACACACACACACACACACACACACACACACACACACACACACACACACACACGTTGAAGGCTTTGTAATAGTAATAATACATTATTACACATAACCAATGTTAGACAACATAAACAGGCTGAAAGAGGATGATTAAACCTGAGCTCTAATGTAGCCTACTATGCCATGACCAAAGAAGACACATTTCCAACCTCAATAACACAATTAGTAACTTACTTGCAGCATTGGCCTAATAATACAGCAAGTATGCTAAAACCCTCTGCACCCCCAATACTAAAGCATTGGACATACATGTTCCATTTTGTACATTTGTCAACCAAATTCACTGCATCTGGAATCTATTTCCATCCCGACATCCCCACAGGGATATCCCAATTATTTTGCGTTTCCTCTTCATTTGCGGAGCAAAGGACATGCGGCTGTCTCCATTCTTGACTGTATGGGATCAACATGGGTAATTTTTAATGGAGAGAGAAAGTTTAAAAACAAGAGAAACACAAGTGTTAATATACATTAACACTTGTCTAGGATGATAGGATCAAAAAGCAAAAAGAAAATAGGGTATTTGTAAGAATATGAATTTTCATAATATTTAGCAGGTTTGCTATATTCTATTTAACACAATGCAAATTCAAGTTAGGCCTACTAAGAGATCTTAGGGACACTCAATGACCAACTACTGAAAGCACGTGCATAGGAACATACATCCATCCATCCATCTTCTCTCGCTTATCCGGAGTCGGGTCGCGGGGGCAGCAGCTCCAGCAAGGGACCCCAAACTTCCCTTTCTCGAGCCACATCAGCAAGCTCTGACTGGGGGATCCCGAGACATTCCCAGGCCAGTGTGGAGATATAATCTCTCCACCTAGCCTTGGGTTTTTCCCGAGGCCTCCTCCCAGCCTTTCGACGCAAAGGAGCAGCAGTTCTACACCGATTTCCTCACGGATAGCTGAGCTTTTCACCCCATCTCTAAGGGAGACGCCAGCCACCCTCCTGAGATAACCCATTTCGGCCGCTTGCACCCGTGATCTTGTTCTTTCGGTTATGACCCACCCTTCATGACCATAGGTGAGGGTAGGCACAAAAATTGCCTGGTAGATTGAGAGCTTTGCCTTCTGGCTCAGCTCTCTTCGTCACAATGGTGCGATAAGGCGATTGCAATACTGCTCCGCAGTATCTTGCAGCTGCTCCGATTCTCCGGCCAATCTCCCGCTCCATAGTCCCCTCACTCGCGAACAAGACCCCAAGTTACTTAAACTCCTTCACTTGGGGTAAGGACTCATTCCCTACCTGGAGTAGGCACTCCATCGGTTTTCAGATGAAAACCATGGCCTCAGATTTAGCGGTGCTAATCCTCATCCCAGCCACCGATCCAGTGAGTGCTAGAGGTCACGGACCAATGATGCCATCAGGACCACATCATCTGCAAAAAGCAGCGATGAGATCCCCAGGCTACCAAACCGCAACCCCTCGTCACCACCGTGACTACGCCTTGATATCCTGCCCATGAATATCACAAACAGGATTGGTGACAAAGCCCTGGCTGAGACCAACCCCCACCTGAAACGAGTCCGATTTACTGCCGATAATTCGTACACAGCTCTCGCTTTGGACATACAGTGATTGTATTGTCCTTAAAAGGGACCCCTTCACCCCATACTCCTGCAGCACCTCCCACAGTATCTCCCGGGGGACCCGGTCATACGCCTTCTCCAGATCCACAAAACACATGTAGACCGGAAGGGCCTACTCCCAGGCCCCCTCCAGGAGTAAAGAGCTGGTCCATTGTTTCACGACCAGGACGGAATCTGCATTGCGGTTATTCAATCTGAGGTTCGACAATTGGCCGAACCCTCCTTCCTCTCCAGCACTTTGGAGTAGACCTTACCAAGGAGGCTGAGTAGTGTGATACACTTGTAATTGGCACACTCTCTGGTCCCCCTTTTTGAAGAGGGGAACCACCACCCCAGTCTGCCAATCATTTGGCACGGTCCCTGACTTCCATGCGATGTTGAAGAGGCCTGTCATCCAAGACATCCAAAGCTTTTAGCATTTCTGGACGGATCTCAATTGCGTTGCTGTAGATGTCCATAATATACGTTTTTTGGCTGCTTCATGCTTATTCCAAAATTGCCTTAAAAACAATCTATAAAATAAACACCCCCCCTCACAACAGAAAGTTGCTGTGAAATAGATTAATATTTCTTTATTTATGGCATCATTGTTTGATTTGGTAGATAAAGTACATATTTTAACTTTGTAGAGAAGGTATACATTTAACTTATCTCTACCAAAAAAACTAAACTAAAAAAACATTTAAATACAAACTCAAATGTGGAAAAGAAAAAAAAGTAAATACATTATTCTGTACAGAATGACTAGTAACCAGTTGGCTTTATTGCATTTTCAAAACAAAATGTCACCTTACAAAGCACTAATCTTTCAATGATGTGAAGCAGCAACTGTTGCATTTATACACTACACTTCAATCTCAGCATCACAAACACACCTTGTAGTATTCTAGTTGAATAGAATTATATTTTCATGTAGAATCCAAAATGTATTCATTTTTTACACTGCACACTGGCAGTAGCATAATGCATCGTACCACCAGAAAAGGCAATCAGATTTGACGTAATAGAAGCATGTTTGCGAAACAATGAAAAGTGAACAGTGGATGGATTATTATTGGCCAAATGTCAGTGCATGGATTCATGTTGACAGAAGAAGGCTTTAAGTTCACTTCCCCATTTCAGTATTCTGACATCAAGGGCACACTACAGGAAGCGAGTTATAGTGTGTATAATTAACAGTAGGAATGTGCTCGGTTACAGACAGGCCGGGGAAGCATCACTGTATGAACTGGTTCCAGTTAGCGTCATTGGGAAAGAGCTGAGCCAGACGCAGGCAACAGCTGACGGTGGGCTCAAAGAACACGGCATCTATGTTGTCCGTCGTCATCGCTCCGGTGTCTGTTGGCGCGCTGGACTCGGAGCGGGAGAACAGCGAGGGCTTGGACGTGTCCACCGTCCGTTTATTCACACAGCCCAAGTGTATCAGGGACTGGGGAGGAGAGGACCAAACCGGACATGAGGTTTCACACGTGTGTGTGTGTGTGTGTGTGTGTGTGTGTGTGTGTGTGTGCGCGCGCGTACCTCTATGAGGTCCAGCACAGCCACCGGCTGCAGGACGTTCCTGTAGTGCTCCAGCATGGAGCGCAGTGTGAGGCCAGGCCGGGACATGATGTGGTACATGAGGCCCTCCATCATGCCCTTACACGCTGGCCTGTTCAGGCTGCCGTCCACCAGCCTCCATGGTCTGCTGATGAACCTCACGCTGCCTCTGGTGGGGGGGAGGGGGGGGAGAGAGAGAGACTTTAGAGCCGGTCCCATTGCAAACTAAGAGCAAGGATCCGCCTGGACCTCCGCCACTCACTCTTCCTCGTCATCGCCATCGCCCGCGCTCGCTGCCGTTTCTGGGGAGCAAGGGACGCAGGAGCGGCTGCCATTGTTCTGCCTGCCCTGCTGCCCAGCCAGAGCCTCTCCTTTCTCCTCCTGCTGCCCAGCCAGAGCCGCCTCCTTCTCCTTCTCCTGCTGCCTAGCCAGAGCCTCCTCCTTCTCCTCCTGCTGCCCGGCCAGAGCCTCCCCTTTCTCCTTCTCCTCCTGCTGCCCGGCCAGAGCCTCCCCTTTCTCCTTCTCCTCCTGCTGCCCAGCCAGAGCCTCCTCTTTCTCCTTCTCCTCCTGCTGCCCAGCCAGAGCCTCCCCTTCCTCCCCCAGCCTCTCTCCAGCCAGGGTGCTCTGGGGCCCCCCTTGGGGAGCGGCCAGTGGGCCACATGGACTCTTCTCCTGCCCGTCCATCAGTGGGTCCGACCCTTCGCCGCTGTCCCTGGTCTTCTCCACCCCCGATAGCCCCCCCTCGGCACGGCCCGCCTCCACCTTCCTCACCTTCCGGGATGGCCCCTCCTCCTCGAGGTGGTCCGGAAGGTCCTGGCACCTCTTGCGGATGAAGGGGATGTTGTGGCGCGAGTCCCAGAAGGGGGCCACCCCGCCCTTCTGGGCCCGGGGCGGGGAGCTCAGCATCAGGAGCCATGGGCCGGCGTGCCGCGTAAGCACCCAGCGCACCCCCGAGCCCCCCACCTGGAGGGCCTCGCCTTCTTCCTGCAGCTCCTGGACAAATCACACGCCGGCGATCACAGAGACAGACAGCCAGACAGACAGGCAGCCATAACACTGACGTCAGACATACATAACACTCAGACAATGTACAGACAGCGTACATCAGACAGAGAGCCTGAGACAGTACAGACACATTCAACATTCAAAGAGAAAGACAGACTTACAGCCTACAGACGGACAGACACACACACACACACACACACACACACACACTGTCGGGGCGGGGCCTCAGTGTTCACCTGCAAGTACTGCTGCAGGCCCCTGGTGCGGCCACCGGGAGGCAGCATCAGGTGTGCCTGCTGCAGGTCACACATGGCCAGGCCCCTCTCCCCCGCTCGCTCCAGGCTGCTCCTCAGCTGGGCACACGCCTCCAGGTCAGGGGCCGTGTAGCCCCTCTGGAGGCCCACGCACTGCTCCCCGCACCGCTCCTCACCAGGCTCCCTACTGCGCGGAGGAGGCGGAGCGGGGGAGGGCCAGCGGACAGAGTGGGTCAGGTGTGGGGGCAGCAGATGGGGGCCAGACTGACAGAGGTCCAGCGGTGGAGAGCCTGGAAGTAGATAGCCTTTAGCTAATCAAATAGCACACGTGTGCGCGCACGTGCTCGCTCGTCTACAGGACGTACCCTCTGCGCTGAACAGCTGGTGAGCAGGTGTGCTGCGGAGCCGAAACCGCAGAAAGCAGGACTCCACAACTATGTTATCGGTGACGTTGAGGTTCCGCCGCTTCACTAGATAACAAACAACAAAACGGTTTCACATGCCTGTTGAGACACCAGGGATGTAGGAGCCGTTATTAATGGGGGAGAGGCGGGGCCTGACTCAGGGCCTTACCGATGCCCGGGGCGCAGTAGCCTCGCATCATCAGGTAGTTGGTGTGTGACGCCTGGTGGGACTTCACCTCCATCCTCTTCCTCTGCTCACACTCTTCACCCTCGTCGTCGTCGTCCTCCTCTTCCTCTAAGGCCGCCATGCTGTCCGGACACAATGGCGGCTTACATTTATTTACATGTAGCAAGTGAGTTATGTAAACGTAGTCTTCTGAATGCCTCATAGCGGGATACTAAGGAGCCTTTAATGCATTAGTGCCCTACCTCTTCACTGCTTCATTGTCCACCAAGCTGCTGTCCACAACAACCACCTGTTTAGGTATGGACACGTGCACAGACACCAGTCCTAGGGACATTAGGCTGAGACAGGCCGTGCAAGCGCCCCCTGGGGAATCGTGCGGGAAGCGCAACATGTCTGACCAATCCTGGGGGGTGTCTGAAGGTTTTCGTGCAGGGGAGTTTGCCGTGGCTTCCCCTCCCTGCTGCCCCGGGGGCAGAGCCTCCGGCGGCTCTCCGGAGGAAGGAACGTTGCCGTTTATCGTGAACGAGTCCCCTGTGTGCTGGGCACGCTCATTAGAGTCTTCTGCTTGGCGTGTGTTCCCCATTGCCTCACTGGTCACTTTCGGTTCATCTCCTTTCTCTTCCTCTCCATCGGGGCCATTTCCTCCTTTCCTGGCTTTGTCGACATTTCCTGTTTCGCTTTGCTGGTTATCTTGACCTTTCACACATTCCTGTCCCTGTGTTTCCTTCTCCCCTGCATTTCCTTGCGGACTTGGCTCCTTTGGCTTCGCACCACTCTCGGGCGGTTGCAGACAGTCCTCTGGCCTGCTCTCGGTTTCCTGGTAGAACATTGTGGCGGCTCTCTCGTCCCCTGTGCCGTTGTCAAGGAGCGTCTTCATGAAGCGGAAGGCGTCACTGAACAGCTCATATGGGAAACGCCAGGAAAAAGTCCTGCCAAGAAAGTAATGATAACAGATCCGATGTTGACATGCACCGGATTAATAGTCACTAAATAACCTTTAACCTGAATCATTAACCATTACACTGATGGGGCTCCCACTATAAGTCATATTCCCTTTCTTTCACCAACTAAAAATATGAATTTCCATTACCTATATTGATATGATGTATGTGTCAGCATGGCAACAATGTGATGATATTTCACATAGGTACTACTCATGTAAACATTCAGAGCAATCGTTTCAAGGTGTGTTGAGGTGCATCTTACAATATAATACCACATCCAGTAACTAGGGCCATCCCGAATACCATTTTACAGGGTTCGAATACTTGATGGTATATCTGATCGAGTATTTTGCTTTGATTGACACGTCAAATTGACCCAATCAGAGCTGTCCAATAGCATATATTAGCCAATAAGGGTGTGTATTGTATGAATAGCCCCTCTTTCATTTTACAGACAGAGCTAAATGCAATCAATTGTGTGGATGACAGTGTAGGGAAGGCAATTATATTTTAACATGTGGGTTTATATGGAGACAGTAGGGATTAATGGTAAAACATGCATGCATAATGTGGAAAGAAAGAAAAAAACCCTGCAATATTTAATATTGAATACATACCCAACGAACTAATACCCGAATAATAGAGTATTCGGGGCCAGCCCTATCAGTAACACTTTGATGAACGGCAACTAAAACATAAACATGCTCCAAACAAAATTACATAATATTCTTTGATTCTACCAAAATAATTAAATATGCTGTACATTTACACGACTTCCATTATTTGGAATAGACTTTGGTATTCCAGAAATCCTATGACCAGTGGAGACCCTGAGGCCATATGTAGTCTCTTCTATTCCACCACAGGCTCTCTGCCTTCTACATGAATCCATAATGGATTCCTTGTTAGAGGGGGTTGCCAATGACCTCTACCTGTAGAATGTCTGGGACAGCTGGTAGGACATGGGCAGGATGGGCAGGGCTCGCCTCTTCTTCGGCCCGGACGCCTGGCTTACCCGACGGCGGTTGACCAGGCCCAGCTTCCTGAACTCTATGAACACCTTGCACAGCACCTCCTGGTTGTACTTACTGTACGTGTGGAAGGTCTGAGGGGGGGGGAACCAGAAGGTTTATCAACGCACTACAAGTGTGTGCATGGTTGTTATCTGCGGTGATGGGAAGTAGAGGCATCTGAAGAGGCACACCCCCCACACCATGAAATCAAGTAATAATGTCCGATGTCTGTACCTGAAAAGATCTAGAGGTCTTCATCTGAGAGTTGGACATGACCAAAGTACTCTGGATCAAGTTACTCAAGACTAACGCATGTATGTCTTCCGTACTAAAACACACAAATAAATGTTTTAACAGACAGGTAATCATGAAATGCTGTAAAAGATTAATCATTTGATAAAATCAATAAAACAACCATACACGGTGAGTGAGTCTTTGAATGTGGCCTCACTTCCATTGTCAATAGTGTAAACCTTAAACCTGAAATACACACAAAAGGTATATAATGAAATTATTATATCACCCGTTCCCCCGACCCAAACGTAGTTTTATTAGAATTAGAGGTATGATCACCCCAAAACCGTCCTTACCGTGAGAACAGCTGACTTGGGGTATCAGGTATGGTGATGTTACAGGTAGCCATGTTAGACCTGAACTTGTTTCTCAGAAGCTTGGCGTATTCCAGGTAGGACTCAGAGCAGTCCTGAGACAACAAAAGAAATATGACCATGTATTCACTTGCACAACTAAACTAATAACATAAAATAAAAATGTAAGTATGTGCATCATCTCTCACACACACACACACACACACACCTCTGGTTTGTTTGGGTCTGTTGGCTTGTTCCGTTCCAACTGCTTCATCAGAGCTTTGTCCTGGTACACCTCAGCCAGACAGACTCTGTAGATTTAGACGCATGTCAGACATGTAGCCCAGTGTGTGACACGGCTAGAGAGCTTTGTTACCCACCTGTAGTTGAGCAGCGTCTGAGGATTCTTCAGGATGTAACGCGTCCGTCGTCCGACAGCAAGAGACGTTTTATCCAGAGAATTCTCAAACTCGGAGTGGAGCATGTCCCTCACCACACAGTAAGGCACGAACGGCCTCCGCAGCTGTGAGGGACCAAATATAATGTGACAAAACAAACGCATTTGACTATTACAAGCCATGTGAGCTGTAGGGGGAAGAGTAGAAAGCAGCGCAGGCCACCTTATATCATAATAAAACCTACATGACGACATGGAGGACCACTCGGACCAGAGCCAATGAGGTGCTCTGAAAACAGGCACAGCAAACCATCATCCTAGCGTTGGCCTTGTGCACCCACCTGGCTGTTGATTATGTGTGTGGCTACGGTGCACAGCAGGAGCAGAGAGTCCTCCTGTGCCGTCCAAAAGACTCGCTGCCTGGTCATCCTTTTCAGAGCCCGGTGGTCTGCCTCATCGTGGGCAGGAGTGCGCTTCTTAGGCTCTTCAATGGCAATCACACACGCACAATATACTGGATGTTAGCATCTTTTAAGGCTGGTCCACAGATATAAAATACCAGGTGTGCGTTCAAGTTCGGCGTACTGAGCCGAATGTGTATTCTATCAACTTTACCTTAACTAAATTGTTAACTTTCATGTAAAACATTCCAAAGGGTTAGATTTAAACGAGTGGCTGCTGGTCCATAGTGGGAGCTAGGGCGCCGCCCCCCTTAGAATATTGAGAGAAGATCTTCTCATGTTAAACATAAATTAATTATATAGCCTTGCTAATACGTAATGTATTGGCTACTCGATCAGACGATGCGCCTGCTAGCCTATGCCCGCACGTGTCACAACTGGCTCCAAATTACAACTATTTGATTCATATCTGTGTGAATACATAACTTCCTGGTTGCAGGACACCGGTAACATGGGTGTGAATGTACCTTTGCCAACTTTTTGCAACCAGGTGACCTGAGGCTGCTCTCTAATGAGAGTGATGTGCCCTGGGTACCCCCACTTGTATTGGCAGCGAATTAGTATTGTTTTCAACTCGTTTGATATAATGGTTAGGACAATGCCAATCTGTTAGGACAATGCCAATCTGTTGTTCGCGTTCACACCCGCCACTACTGATTTCATCAGCAAGGATATCTCTTTTTTTTATTTACTTACAAAAACTTTCACCACCTGGACCTGACCGTCTTTACAAATTATTCAGCAGCAGGTAGGATTATGAAATACACAGAGATTTATTGATACGTGTTGGACTTTTGCACTTATAACACGGGTCACCGGTTCAAAACCAGAGCTTTACAAAATTTAGCATTTATAAATGTTTGTCTCAATTTATGTCATTAATTATGTCATAGGCTACTTGCAGTCATTGTTAAAAGGTGCTATTACATAGCACCTTTTAACAATGACTATAAGGTAGAAATTCACCAAAATGCAGTAGGCCTACATTAAGTGTTTGACCGTTAAACATAACACCCTCTGAATTAATATTGCCAGCCACCACTGATTTAAACTGTACCTTAGTTCAGCACCCATGGTTATTCCTCGAGAACCACCACCCCTGACCAATTGTGTGAGTTCGCAAACTGTCGCAGTGAACTCAAAGCAGACAGAAAAGCGATTTGAGAATGTTCGCAAACGTTCACCTTTTGATTGCCAATTTGAACGCACCTCAGACGTGTTCTCATCGTACTGCCTCTACCTTTCTTTTTCCTGCGCGAGACCTTGACAGTCTCCTTCTTATTCCTCTTTCTCTTCTGTTTCTTCCCTCCCACCACCTCTTGGTTCCTGCTGGAGGACTCTAGAGCACACTGGTTGGGAGGGGGGGCACAGACATGAGCAGGCACCCGATCACATAACACACAGGGGATTATGATCATCATCTTAGAGTTTTGATTGAATAAAGGTATGTCTCCTACCTCAACATGTTCCACTGTGGTATACGGACGTTTGGTGGTCACACAGCGTGGGGCTCTGGTCCCGTCTGGTGCAAACGAAGACACGCGTGTCGTTGAGCACAAGTTACAATCAAAGTGCAGCTGAAAGGCCCATTGTGAGAAAGCTGAGGAGGAAACTGGTCTGGTCACTCACCGGCTTTCAAGGCAATCCTTAGAGCATTTTTACTCAGAAGGTTCTTCAGCCTATTTTTGACATTGCACACTCCTTCGTCATCGGGCTGAAAAGACCAGTATTGTGGAGTTCATTTGGTGATGACGGTATGTTTGACTGGCACAAGGTGGATACTTGGTATTGAATCATAGACAACTGCACAGCTGTTCAGTGTTTGCAGAGGCTAATGAATGATCGTGACCAGTGCGTGCTCCAGCTCGTGGCACTCTCCGTACCTCTTTGACAGACAGCAGGTAGTTGGTCCACAGCCAGTTGCGTTTAAGATGACCAAAGAACTCAGAGTCCAACCCTCCTGCACCCTTACCGTCACCAGGTATCGTCCCGTCGTCCTTCACTTCACGATCACCCCTACGTGTGTCAAAAAGTCGAACAGATGGACATTAGCAGGCTGCAACACAGGGTTTGCAGATTTACTAAAGGTTTGCGTGTGCAAACTTAATATCAGTCGCAAACCACACGTATGCATGGAGGACGACGTCTTTCAAATGTGCAAAGATTGATACGCTTGCCTCAATATGCAATTTGGGGAGGTTCAATGTTAATATGAGAAATAATAGGAGGGGAACATGCAAATACATTAATTTACTACACGCAATGTGATCTATCAAGCCTAAAAGCTATTTCAGGTGATTGCGGCAGCATCTGCATTTAATACGTTTGAAAAGAAGTAGGCTCTGGTTGGGATAATCTAGTACACCTGCATGAAAAACTTTGAATTTAACAAAAATGTAAAATCATGCACATTCATATAAATTGCATTTAACCATGTTTTCTAGTTGGGGTTTCTGAGACCCCAAACAGAAGTAGACCAGTGGATAATTATTTATAGGGGGCATATAAAACATATGAAAACAAAAACATTGTAAATGAATAGTGGACAAAAGTTGATAAAAAAAAAATAGTGCCTTTAAAACTATATATTTTTAATCAATATAGATCAGTAGAATCAATTAATCAATATAGATCAGCAGAATAATCTGGTGCAATTCTTCATAGGGGAGTAGTAGGGCTGGGCGATACACTGGTATATCGGAATTTTTTCAAAAGAGATATAAAATTTGACAATATTGTTTATATCGATATAGATATATTATGCATTTATATATGACTTTTTCGATTTGTTCGTCTCTCCCTCCATGCCTGCACTTGGTGTGTTCAGAGTTTCAAAGGGGCGGAGACACTAGAGAAAGCTCACGTCAGTTAATGTCGCTAAAAATAAAAAATGTCACATTTCCGTCAGGTTTCCTGTTTTTTCTCTATGCCTGAACATTTAGCCCACTTTATAGAAAATACCGATATATATCGTGTATCGGTATTCAACCTAAATATATCAGGATATTATTTTTGGTACATATCACCAAGCCTAATGAGTAGTACCTCAAATGATAAGTATTCGGTCAAATGCATTTATTATACTGGCTGCTGAGAGTGTATCTTGAAATCACCAGACCCATACACTCAAACATAGTCGTGTGCACAACCTGTAGGCCTGCAAACAGTCCTGAATGCCTGCTCTAATTTTAAATGGGGATGTGTGCGTTATATCGCAACATTGCTCCCACCCGAAGCTTTGAATATTCACTAGTGATAACAACTGAAGCTTAATATTAAAAACATATATAAATAAATACAAAGAAAGTATTCTGGCGAGCCCTCATAATCATAAAAGAGCAGGTCCATATGATGCGCTCCCTCCACCTACTTCAGCAGACCCGACAGCAGTGGGAACCCACAGCGGTCTGGCAAGATGAACGGAGCGACTCGCACGTCTTTATCCCCCCTCTTGTTACGGATCACTCCTGGAAGAAAAAAACACCACAAAGACCCAGTGTGTTTGCATGACAGCCGTTCACCACGCTGTGCCTTAATTCAAAGGGCCGCACCGTACCTAGGGGTGTGTTGAGGCAGACGCACAGCAGATCAAACCAGTAGCTTTCCACCTCATCAAAGGTGCTTAAGGTGTAGATGCGTCTGTCGAAGGGTTTGTCGGGCACCTCTGTCACCTGCCAGTAGTGGGGCTCAGAACTGGTGGTGTCTGCAATCGTGGCGCGATGCCTTATGTACACAAACAGCTGCAGCGACAAGGACAGGCAAAACATTGACCGCATGTGGGTTGTCTGCGGCACAGTTTGGGGTGATTTAGGATTCTGGAGGTGGCGTTCAGGGAAAATGCATTTGATAATCATGGAAACTCAACAGCGATTCACCGGCTGTTCATTGGTTTAAAAGGTGGAGTCAGCTAATATTTATGGAAATGCTGCCAATATCTCATCACGGTCCACTAAAGCTGAAGAGTATCCAGTATTTTCACACGGCCCTAGATCTTTATATTGTTGTTGTATAAGTGTGTTAAATAGGATAAACCTCTTGAGAGGAGTAACGTCATTTACAATGGGGTCCTAAGTGGGAACACAGACAAAGTGATGCAGACACAACAACATTCCAGCCTTGGAAATGCATGTCCAATGTGGAGGGCACATCTGAGGGAGCACCCTATGGCATTGAAGGGAGAGGTGGCTTTGTTTTGAGTTCAAAATATCAGCATTCTCCCTTCTGCGTTCCTGATTTTACCTTTAATTTATAAAGGGGTAGGGAGGGGCTTTTGCACTGGAAAAGGTAAAAGACCCTAGTTCTATAAGCATGAGGAACACTAGATGAGTTCAACGCGTTTACCTGGTCTTTATCTTGGAATTTCTCAGTAGGAGCAAACTGCAGCAGTCCCATATAGACCAGTTTCTGCATGTTCTCGTGGAAAGCGAATATGTACTTTCTAAAATGCAAAAGAAGGAAAGCTACAAGTTTATAAGCCGCATGCACATCCACACAATACACATACAACTGTGTTTATTAGAGAGGGGGTGATAAGATAGCATTAGAAGATACATCACCGTTTGTAAAGCAGCTGTCTTTTTATTTGAGATGGCAGGACTCGAATCAGATAGTGTTGTTTAATGGGGTCATTCAGATATTCTTCCAGTCCATCTATCTGTGTGCATAGACACAATGCAACAAGCTGTACAACCGCACCCACACATTCGCCATGGATGCAATAGTAACGTAGCTGTGAGTGTGAGAGGTGTGCTAACCTGGTAGTTAATTTGTGTGATCTGTATGAAAATGGAGAGGGGCAGGCAGAGGAGGATGTCGCTAACCAGGGCCCAGCCATGCCCATACTCTTTGTGCACCGGAACTGGTGGCAGAAACCGCTTCCATGACTCTTCCTCCATGTAAACTGGGAACGCGATCATGGGGAAAGGGAAATAATAGGTGGGAAAGAAATACGAAACCGATGAAAACGTTGAAGGGCGGATTCATAGAAATGTTACAAACGCATTCAAGCAACCTCCCGCTCTCACCCTTCATGTCTGAGTTGAGGTGTCCAAGTTTGGACACGTTCATCAAGGAATCTTCGTCATCGGAGGGCGACGTTTCCAACATAACTGGGGTCTCGTTTCGGTCAGTCGTGCCGCTCAGATTCAAGGGTTCGGGTTTTTCGGCCACGGACGAATCGTCTGTGTCGGTGATAGCCGGCAATTGGCTGGACTTCTGCCAACTGTTGGAGCTTTGCTGGCGCGGATGCCCGTACACAAGGTACCAGAGGAAGCCGTGGATAATCTGCAGCCGACGCATCTTGGGCTGAAAGCCCAACTTTCTGCTTAGTCCTCTCACTATGGATGAGTGGGGGGGAGAGAGAGAGGGTGAGTTAGGATAGTTCATAGGAATGTGGATGATTAGCAAGCAAAATGTACAAATTCACTTTAGACGGATATACAAACATATTCACAAGCACCCAATACCATGTGTCGGGGTGAAGTCGTCTTTTGGTTTACAGACTGATTTGTTCTTTTCAGGTTTGTCCTGGTCTTTGGAGTTGACATGGGCCTTCTCTGTAAGGTCATCCTCTTGCTCTCCAGGCTTCTCTTTAGCCATCTGCGTACTGAAATATATGTTTTTATATGACATAATAGTACAGAGGAAGAATACTAACTTAAAATAGAGAGAAAAGAATAGTTGTATGGAGTTGGTAACATAACTCCAGGATTGCACCTTCTTGATTTTTATTTTCATAAAAAAATGTTTGCGTGCATGATAAGTGCGTAAGTGCATTGAGTTATGGTGTGTTCAAAGTGTAAATTATCTTATAGCGCTGAGTTCACGAGTTGTGATGTGTTTCCAGACTTTTTTCAGAAAACGGCAGAAGCAATGGATATGACAGCTGATACGTAGGCTACCGGTACAGTGCAAATAGGCCATTATTTGGCATTATAGTGGCTGGCAGTAAAAAGTTATATATATAGTACATAATATGTTGCCCTTTTCGTTTCATCTCTTGTTCCTCCGTATGTTGTTTAAATGCAAAAGTATCAGTAAGTCAGATAGATAATTAGCGAAAAGAACTACAAGTATTTCAGGGTCCATGTCACCGTTGCCTAGCAACGGTCCACACGATTTAACCACTTGTCGTAGTCACGAGCGAGACTGAACTAAAAATAACCTGGTAGTTTTGGACAGTTTTCTTACCTTTGCGGCCATCATGTTTACCCACGTCAGATAGGCTTTGTGAAAGAACCACCCACAAGAAAGGTAACTGCTGCGTCATGCCTACCCCACCCACGAAGACGACACAGTATGGCCCCGATCACACTGAGACGCGTGGCTAGAAACGCGTCGCCAGCAAAACCTGTTTACCTATGGTACTGGCATGCGCTTATTTTATGGCGCCGCGCTTTGCGGGGTTTATTTGCGTTTTTTAGACACGCATAAAAGTTCAGAACAGTTACACCCCTACAGGATAGGTTGGTGGGCTGTCAATTCACAGCCCAAAAGTTGTAGGTTTGATGGCTGGCATGCCTGCCCTACACTTGAGCAAAAAGTCTACCCCTACCTGCTCCTGCTCTGGTCTTTTTGAATAAAACTGAGCTAGTGTCTATGTGTCCAAGAACAGCTCAGGTTTATAAAAGATCCCCATGTGCTATGAAGGGGATAGGGGCTCACCGTGCAACAGAGTAGGAGCTGGAGATCCTGAAGCGGACCTGGTCAATGGTCCTCTTAACTATTTCATCGTTGGGCTGAATAGACGGATGCACCACCATTTCTACCTGTGGCAGTGTGATTGAAACAGGATTGAAACCAGCAACCTTCCCCGTTATTTGATCTACTACTGTCGAGAGAAGCGACAACCTGACACTTAGGTGTAAAATGCCAAAATGTCTATTTTGTTAACTAACTCTAATGATCAGGGTTGGGGCATACTGTAGATTTATTGTAATAAATAAACTATCCTTATATGTAATTAGCCATTTAGAGACCGGTCATGCATTTTAAGAACCCGTGTGTGTGTACCTTCTTGGTAACGCCATCCTGTACAACTGTGGTTGTGTACAGCTTAAGCATCCCCTCTCTGGACAGACTGCGTATGAGACGAACAATTGACTTCTTGCAACACTTTGTGCTAACGCCGTCATTCTTCTCATTCTCGTTGATCATTTTCTGTAAGCTGCAGAAAGAGGAGAACACATTATTAAAGTGATGTGAACCGTTACTATGCTTTAGAGTACATCTATATATACACATTTTCCTTTACATCTTTTTACATTGTGTACTGTACATACAGTATATTACAGTACATATAACAGACAGTACTGACAAGTATAATCCCTCTATGATCTTGAGGTTCTGCACAGCCTCCACAATCATGTTCTTCCTCTTCAGGAGGCGGTATGTTCCATGGGGACGGGTCACCTTCCTATACTTCTTGGACTGGCCGAGGGAGCTCTGCACCCACGCAACACACGGACAGGGTTAATGCTGCCATGGACAGCCTGATCCACATCACGTCACATAGACCACCAGTGTTCCAACATATTAGAGTACTGTACATCCCCCCCTTAAACAATTCATGAAGTACCTAACTACTATATACACTAGCGCAACCGTGGGTGAAAATAAATGATTTACCGAGCTACAATTGGATGGATGTTAATATTAATTGAATCGTTATTTAACAATAAAAAATAAAAAAATACCGGTACAGACCCACTTAAAGTCAGTCTCACCTTCTGCTTGGGGAAGTCTTCCATCACCGTTATAACGTTCTCTGCCGTGTCCAAAGCATCTTCACTCGGAACAGTTGTACTGCCAGGACTCAGGACTGCAGACTCTGCTGCTGCAAACAAACAGATTAAATACAGCAGCACACGGCAATCAGATTTCGACATGGGATACATTTTTGGTATGACACACATGTGAACACACACCATTTCAAGTGTAACTGCACCCCAGCTCTAAGCATGACTCCATCCACTGCACGACTTTGAAAAGTCGTGATTCATTACGCACCTCACAGCCAATGCTCATCATGGTCACTTAATGCAACAATCCTGACTGTTGTAAAGTTACCTATGACTTAAGTTTAACATACGTGGTATAGGCGTGCACACACACACACACACAAAGAGAGAGAGAGTGAGAGAGAGAGAGAGAATGGACGAGAACAGAAATGCTGGTGGAGAGAGAAATAGAAAGCTCACTTGTGGTCTGTTTGGAGTGCGAAGAGCTCTTTCCCGCTTTCTTCTTGGTTGCGTTGGACTTCCCCTTTCCTTTAGCCTTGCCTACATCTACGTTTCCCTCCTCCCGATCATGGCAGTTCTCCTCCATCTCCGACTCATCCCTGTGGGCTTCCGTGTTCTGCGCTGCCAGGCTCTCAGCATGCTTTACTTTAGCTCTCGGCGTGGATGGCGTTTTAGGGGCGGATGAGGAAGCTTTGGCTTTAAGGCTCTTAGGGGTTGACGTAGAGCACAGCATCTTGCTGCGCTCCTGCTCCTTGGCAAACTGCTGCAGGTGGTTACTGGCACCCACACACCTGAAGGAGGTTGGCCAGAACATCAAGATGAAGAGGGACAAACTGGGAAATATTTAAAAAAATAAGTAGATTATATTCTGTAGTGCAAACCTGTGGGATATAAATTTTGTGGTCCTCTGCCGACCGCAATCCTCCATGAATCCCTGCAAGGTGCAAAGCAAGTGAGTTAAGTGCCATTTGAAGAACTGCTAGAGGTTAGATGTGACACTAAGAATTAGTATTAGTTCTTACTAAGAACCAATAATGACACACTGTGCGGGCTAAATGGAGGTACTTTTAGCCACAAACTGAAACATGCCTCTCAAATGACATGCACTACAGAAATAAAAAAATGTAAAGTATAGTCCTATACCCTATGTGAATGGTTTTAGAATGGTTCAAAAATTATTATATATCATCCACAACTATATCGGGTCTTACTGTAATCATGCCTTGTCTCTCCAATCTTCGACATAACATACGGCCCTCCAGTTTTCCGATGTTCATCTTTGTTCGTAATGCGCTCTGAGAAATGCCTTTTGTACCAGCTGAGAACACTAAATTGACAAATATGAAGAAAGCATTTGATAGGCAGCTGATCTCAATGGGAGTAAGGCTTCATGGATACATGAATTCACATCGTAATTTAAAGAAAACAGAAATAATACACTTTAAGTATACAAACAAGGACACATTCAACTATAACTAATTTGGCGCACCAATCTGATAGGCCTGCAGAATGATGTCCATTTCCATGATTCGTCCCTGTATAGACAAGGATTTTCGTCTCTCTCCAGATACATCTTCGTCATTGTCGTCCTCATCCTCCTCCACAAGAACGTCCTTCCTTACATATGGCTTTAAAAGTTTGAGACAGCGCACAAGAACTTGACTTCCTGGGGAGAAAAAGCATCGGGATATCTTTTCTTGCATAATTTCATTCATTGTGGCATGTGACAACTGACAATGCTAACCAGGTGAAAATGTCAAAGCCTTGTTAAAAGGTAGAGTCATTATGGAGAAAGCTTGTTTATTTGAACTCGATCAAAACAAAAACACCTCTCTCTTCAATGCCATAGGGTGCTCCTTTAGAACCTCCACACATTAGAAAAGCTTTGCGAAAGCTATGATATTGTTGTGCAGTCAGCATCACTGTGTGTTTGTGTTTACAGAGCCAGGGCTGTGTAGAAGTCCCATTTACATTTCTCAGCACGCAGAGGATGGGCAGCTAGCAGACTGCAAAGAGATCTTTGGTGAATTTTTCCAGAAGCGTATTATCTTACAATCGCCTACTACATCTTTAACTGCACTAAGATGTGACCTGCCATGGCGTTAAGATTCAAAAACCGTGTGCCCCTCATTCAAAAGATATTTAAATTGGATTATATCTGGTGTATGCATGAGTAAGAATATCAGCTCATTGCAAGCTTCTTCAGATCCTTGTGCAAGAGGGGATTAGGCTATTTGCTGATGAATATGCAGCTCCACTTTACAAGATGCAAATCAGTCAAATTTATGATGAGTTGTCCACTAAGGTTATATTCACTTAAATCATGATAACGTATTTACATTTGCAGCTAATCACTAACTGGAGAGACACTGTAATTTACTTTTAAATAACAGTTCAGAATATTTGTGGGAAATACCTCTTTTGGTGGTGCAAGGGCCGCCAGCCGGAATTAAATCTTCCAGAGGTCGATGAATCATCTGGGCCAACTTGGCAGCTTGCATGTACTGATGCACGCGCTTAAAGGTCTGGTCACAGACGCGCTGGAAGGAGAATGCATTTCAAATGAACGCACGTGGACCGAACAAGAAGCAGAAAGGAAAGTAAATGAGAAAAGGAGATAGCGCAGCAGTTTGCAAACCTCCCCTCCCCCCCCACACACACACGCGTACGATTTTAAGAAGGGTTTCATCGATTATACAATGATTTAAGATGAACAAAACGACAACTAAAAGCTCTGTTTGAATTAACTCCCCCTGCTTGCAAAAAAAAAAGGTACTCATGTAAATAAATAAATGTATTTACATTAATTTTAATTGCTCATTCTTGTTTTTATATTGTGTGTTACTGGTGGTAGTTTGTGCATGCGGGAGTGGTTTGGCAAGAATGCGTGGGGGTCATAGCTCAAAAAAGAAGCTGTAACAAACTGTAGGCCAACAGACAAACACTCACAAGTTTGGCCCGGAGGGAGGTCAGGGTAGCTACTTGATCAGGCATTTCCTGCAAATTCTTGGACAAGGTCTCCATCAAGATTTCGTACTTACTCCTCCTGGTGGAGGGTTTTAAAAACAAGTATGTAGCAATACGTTAGTGTTTTGCTCAGTTGTAAAAAGCATTACAACTTCTGAGGGAAAATGCCTTATTTATTTATTAATTTGGACATTGTGGCAGAATTGAAATCCTTTAGCTATAAAATACATATTTTGAATACAAGCAGATTAAATCACTGTGCATTTACATGTACGTTTTATCGTTGCAGACCTGATTACATGAAACCGCTTGAGTAATAGAAGGATTGAGTGTTGCTGCTGTCCGCTGGGCTGTCGCGAGACATGAGACTGCATGGTGATGAGGCCATTTTGGACAAGAGCCCTCCTCATGTAGTGCAATTTTCCAGCTTCGGTCCTGTACAATCAGAACTTTGGTCATTTCAAATGTTCGAACACATTGGTGTGACATCTTCAATATACTGCCCATTGATCACATTATTACATACACCAAATTGGATAAATGTTGACCTTGAAAGCACGCTGCTCTGCCCTTAACTCTAAGGTGCTGTTGAGTCCGTTAAACAGCATCTTAAGACACTTGTTTGAACAAGTATTTTGCCAATATACTTGATCTTAGTACACTACTGGAACATAATACTGATATCTAGCTTGGTATAACCAGTCCATATTCTCTTTATTAATATGGCCTGGACACACCACTGGGAAGTGTTAACAGTTGTTGCATCCTAGTGGGTGCAGACCTCTGGTTCATTTTGAAACTATTGGACACCAATCAGCATTGCAACAGCTGTTCTCATCACCTCATCTAGCTCTACCACCATTTAGAAACACGCTTGACTTCAACATCATCACACTTGCTCAACCTGATTGGGTCGCCAGCAGGGTACAAATGCTAATGTGAACATGGTTTCCAGACTATAATCTCAGCGAAACATTTTGAGCAAAAAGCAATAGTCGGGTGGAGCGAGGCAAAGTTTGCTATTTTGACCAATGTTGCATTGTATTGCTGTTACTTCATGTGAAGCACTTTCACTGTCAAATGTTAATCGTTCAAATTGTTTATTTGTTTTATACTTAATATAAGTATGCATAATAATGGGATAGTTATTGCATTGTACGCAATATAATCCTTTGCATAATCTCTGTTTACGGCCTAGTACACCAACAGCCACATTGATAATATCATCAATTACAGCACATAATAAAAACTATGTTTAAGTGTGTGTTTGGGCTTCATACTTGAATGAGGATGCATGCAAGTCTCTTTGTAGCTCTCCTTGCCAGCGTGCTCTACCAAGCCTTTCCAAAATACAGTAGGAATGATCAGGGAGTTTTAATTCAGGATCAATCTCTTGACCGACCAGTGCAAGAAATCTTAACTTCTGAGATGCTACAACAACAAGCTTTCGGCCAAACCTGTAAGGTCAAAACAGAGACAGAACATGGAAGTATACAAAATAGCTGTTTCCAGGTTGTAATTACAAGTGAGGCATCAATATGAAATTATATTATTACCAAATCAAACTGCATTGTGCTAAATAAGTCAAGTGTTTTCCTGCCAACCTTTTGAAAGCTTCCTCTACATTGAGCAACTCTGTGAAAGCTCCATTACGAATATTTTTTGTGACATCTCTCCTGTCTTTGTAGAAGGTGCAGGAGCCTTGAATCCCATCTGGATCTTCTATTATGATACTGACAGGATAAATTTCAATTTTTCCAGGAGAAAACGTCTCACCGGTTTGTATTCCTGTTTCTGGGTCAATATCTGCATACCTGAAAAGCAAGAACAGATATATAGGGAAAATACAAATGTGTGTACAGTATGTATTATGTATACTTGTACCGTATAACAAAAAATACTAGCTGCGTTTGTTATTTGACATTTTTAAAGCATTGAATTAGTGATGTATCTGTAAATCACCCCCTAATTTATAATACTTAGAGTGAGTATTATAACAACAGCATGTTGTTGTTATAATACTCACTCTAAGGACTGCAGCCACCTAGTATTTTACATAGAATAGTTAGCCTAGCTAATAGTACGGTAGATTACCAGATTAGCCATGCAATGTTGTATTATTACCCATGCAATTTTTATTATTACACAATGCAATGTAATGATTTATGGATGACACTCAATTATAATGATAATGAAACGTTAAAATTCACCTGTCATTTAGCAAAACGTCGTCTCTTTCTTTGGGGAGTTCATAGAATTTGAAATGACTGCTGCTAACCAGTGATTTCCAAATATATTCCTTGGTATATGTGTCGAGTTTGAGAGGAAATGAAGGACTTCTATTTTCAAGCCGTACCCACAGAGAGGGAATAGTTATCCCGTCAAGTCCTTCAAGTGATACTTCGTCTTGAATGATACTTAACGCATCCATTGCATGCAGTGGCTATTGCTTAATGTAATGTATGTCGTCTATAACATTTCTGAAGTAATCGACTGTAAAAAATCTATTGAAATAAATTAAATCTAATCCGCATACATTACAAAATATTTGAAAATGTAAACATGATAACCAGGATGCTAACTACAAGTTACACGAGTTCCTGGTGCTAACTTTACCTTTGACCTTACGTCGTACGTAATTGACAAATAACGAATAACCATGGATGTATTCCACAAGGTGGCGTGCTTTTTTTGCCACATACAAATTAAAATTGAATGCAGCTTTGAAATTAACAAACTAAAAATACATGTTTACAAAGCATGCCATTTTTTATTTTTAGAACAGAATATGGAGAGAACAGTCTTAAAATAACAGGTTGAAATGGGTTCCTCACAAAATGTTATGATTCGCAAATTAATCTCATAATCACCTAATGCTTGCTTGCAAATTGTTGTCCATTTCTTTAAACAATATACCGTAGAGACTATAGCTGTTTATTCAACGTCTTTATTGTGAAGTAGCCTACCTTTGTTTTAAAGAAATGTACATGTGATGCAGGTCTAAAGATGTGTGTATTTACATATTTACAGATCTATCTAGAAAACAATGGAACATACAGCTGCCACTCCCGATGTCTCCCGGTGGTATATTCTCCCGTTATTATCCCGATTTAAGTGATACAAAGTCTAATTGGTGTTTCTCAGTTAATATGTGGAATATGTGTCGTGGAACCTGGTGGGAATTAACCCAACACAGAGGCAGCGGTGAGCAGGGGCAAACCAACTGCGTCTGTCGTCAACATGTGTAAAACAGTTACTTTAGCACGTTATCAGTCTAAATATGTTGAACTAGCCCATCCATCCATCCATCTTCTTCCGCTTATCCGGAGTCGGGTCACTGGGGCAGCAGCTTCAGCAAGGGACCCCAAACTTCCCTTTCCCGAGCAACATCAGCAAGCTCTGACTGGGGGATCC